>CAJUYH010003317.1:0-33306 GCA_910591685.1 Galerucella tenella | reverse complement strand
TTACATAAAGTCTATTATATATGTATATAATGATTAACGAGCAATGATTGTATTCAGATTGCGTAGATTTGGTAAAGTGAATATGGAACGAAAAAAAAATAAATAAATAGAACGGTAATTAAAGAAAGTATATTTTTTACTTGACGAAAAATAATTTAATTACGTATTTAAATGCCACTGCACAGTATTATAATTGTAACGGTGTATAATCGTGTTGAAAAATTGTTTGAATGTATTTACTTTTTGGAATTGTGGTAAATGGAAAAATTAAATAATAGCAAAAACAGAGAAATCGGTAATGTAACAAAGTTAAAATGCAAATTGCGACCATTAATTGTTTGTCACAAGTTAATTTCATTTACTTTACTATAAACAATTTAATTTGCTCTACAGCGACAATAATAAAATTACTAACATATTTTTTTTTTCTCCGTGTTTTAAATTTACTTTGTAAATTTAAAACACTTACGAGTAATTTTTACATGAAATATTCCGAGATTATTAAATTGTTTTATTGCAAAATAATTCTTTCATCACCACAATATTCATTAACAAAGTTTGAAATAGAAACCAATCAATTCGCGTGTGTGGCGAATGTTAGTCAGGTAATTTTACAAATAACTGTCAAATTTCCAACAGTGATTTCATATCAAAATATGAACTTTAATCAAAATATTAACGGCCAATCAAAACAGTAGAAAAGCAGCTGTGATTGAAATAACTTTATGTGTAATAATTTAATAAACCATTTCTAATTACGGTCCCAGAGATTTGTATTGAATCGCAGTTGATTAATTATAAATATTAGTAACAAATGAAATACCTCAAAGTACGACAAAAATACTTAAAGGAGAAATTATAAATAAACATATTTCGGCAATGTTCTAGTTTATTATTTATATTTTTCTCAGTATAAAACTAACTCGATATATAACACAACTATTTTCGTAATTAAAAATTGAAACATTAAATGTATTATCAATCTCAATATTTATAATATATTTATAGACATTAATTTATTCAAATATATAACGTGAATTGCTTGATATTTTTATATTTACCATATTCAAATGATAAACTTGAAAGCAAAATGGCTTTTATCATTCTACCACCCACAATTTTTTTCTTTGCACGACCTTATTTTCACCTTTTGCATCAATACGCATCGTTGAATATAAATAAATATATATGTACACCCGAATCTTCGAAATATACCCGGGGTCCCAAACTAAAAATACCCTCTTTGGTATTTGCGTGAGTGAGAAAGGGAGAGAGATAATGTGCACGAGACATGACTACAGAATCATGCGAATGGATTCTCGACCAATTTTAAACGTAAATAAACAAAGATGTAAAATCCCACGCGCGCCCACGCTATTTCAATATAACTTTGTTATTAATCTGTTTCCATTGAATTCAATTAAATAGATATATGAGCAGTGAATAAATTTTTTTATAGTCAACAATTAAAGAATAAATGAAAAACAATGTAATTACTAATTACAAATTTATTTGATAAAATTGTCAAGTTATTATTCTACATATTATTTATTTATTTATTTCTTTTTATACCTCTTCGACTTCTCCTCTTTTATTTCCATAATAAATAATATAATGTATTAACCCACTTGGCATTGATAATCTAGGCTGACAAAAGCGATAAAACATATTCCACTTGATTCATAAAATATTTCTCGTGAAATAAATACATATATATATATATATATATATATATATATATATATATCCAAATACAATATTATGAATGAAGAATGAATGGAGATATTATCGTGAATGAATTGTGAGTGATTTGCTTCAATAAAAAATTAATGATAAAGCACAATAATAAATGGAGATATGTATAAAGATATTATTGAATATTTTCTAGTGAGGTGACAACGAAACAATTGAACACATTGGAAGCAAAAATAATTTATCGGTCAAACAATTGAGTGTTTCAATCGCCATCATCATCATCCTCGTCACCAATATCGTGATATAGAAAAGATGAAAAAAATTATAAAAATATATTAAAAATTTTCCAATACTTTTTTCTTTTTTTTCTTTCACGGTACCGTACTACGTCCAAGTCAATAAAACTTGAACTTGCGCAATCAAGTGTCTTATGTACGTGTATTTACTGTGCAAATGCTCGGTCATGATCAATTTTAATTACATAATCGGCGGATAATGACGGGCAGTTTATTAAAGTGCAACAACGATGGTAAACTGTGACAGTGGTATATACATACATGTATATACGAATATTGCCACTGATATAACACTCATTCGTGGATAAAATGTGAGCATGTAACAATTGCTTCAATATCCCGTCGACTTTTTAAATCCAAGTTGAGCGCAAAAGCACGCGGTACACAACAGAAAAAATAAAATATTAAAGAAGAGAAGAAATAAAAAAAAAAGGGGGAAAAGAAAAAATAAATTGAAGAGAAGTGCAAGAGGCCGTGGAAAAAAAATAAGGAAAAAGTGAAGGAGGAGACAAATAGAACGGGGGGAAAAAAAGGAAGAAAAATAAAATAAAAAGTCACATCAAGTAGCAAAGCACGATGAAAGGTCTAAGGGCGATCGCGTTTCTCATCATCTCTTGTGCCATTGGTGAGTTTTATAATTTGTTTTTACTATTATTTTTTCATTGTTTTTTTTTTTTTTTTTTGGCGGTCATTCCCTTCTTTTTTTTCTCTTTAATTGCTGTATTGATTCAAAAATACTCCTATGGTATTATTATTATATTAATATTTATGATTTATATAATTTATATCTGCTATATTGTTTATCATGTTGCGATTAATCAACGGGAATTAATGAGACAGTCTGCTTCTTATTCTGTAGACTGGATGCTGATGGTTCATATGACAAAACAGAAAATATGAATGGTATGCCATATGTGTGTGTACATAGAATAGATAATTGTTACACAATGTATTCCATGTACATATGACGCTGTAAATGCAGCCAAGCATAAAAGGAATTCTGGGCGCAAGTGTAGACGACTCTGCCCCAATATCTTGCAGTAATTAATGTCGCAAAATTATGCGCACAATTTTCAATTTATAATTGAAGAATAAGAAGAAAAGAGTGTATAAAATGCACCGGATTAAAATTTTTTTCTAAAATTTACTCCACTCTCCATTATTATTAATATTATTATTTTCTTCGTGTACCTACCAATTTCTACGAAACTTTTTCACTCTAGGGCGTATTTTTTATTTATGTATGAACGTTGTAAAAATAGATGGAAAAGAAAAATAAATAAAATATCGTAACCAGATACTTTTGCGGTGGATACAGGAATAAGGAAAAGTTGAGAAGCCAACACATGTATATGTATAAGGGTTTACTCGAAAATCGTGTTAACTGTGGTTTTCTCTTCCGGTGCATGGTTTCGTCTCTCGCATTGTGTAATCGAACATTCATTCTATATGTACATATATGTATGTACATAGATATGTATATGTGTATGTATATATATATGGAGAGTTCTCTTCTGTTACTATTATACTGTAGTATTGGTTTGTATGTGTATATGCTGGCTGAGCATCTCATGCACTTTATCTCGGTGAAACAAAGTCCGAGAGCGACTCCTGGACGATGAGACAACCACGGGCGACGTCTCCAATATCACATGCTTCGCACAAGTTTCATTCGACGTTAGTGATATCCACTGTAGCAATGGTAAAAGGAGATGTTTAATGAGAAAATGTGAAGAAGAATATGAGAGTAAAGTAAAATAATGGATTGAAATAAAATCAGGTGTAAAGATATAAATCTCACTTTCATCTTCAATTTATTTTACTTTATTTGGATGCCTTTTTTTTTTCTTTTTCTTTTTCTTTTCCAGTCTCTGTCACTGCATACCACCAAAAAAATGTTTCATACATATATATATAGAGTGATATTTCTCTCATTTGTCTTTTTATTCATTTATTTATCAAAAATTATTTTTTACTTTTTTTCCGTGGGAATTTTCATTTTTTTTCTTTTTAAAGTTGAGATATAATGAGGATGAAAAAATGCACGAAAATTACTTCTTGACATTAGTTTCTTTTCCCTGTCAACCTGACACGACATATGACGAGGAATAAAAAGTATAGTACTCGTATGTTCCTTATTTTTTTTTTTTTTTTTCACTTTCATGATCCTCCAGAAATAATGTAAATATCCTCATCAATCTTCTGCAATGCATAACTTTTCACATACTTTCCACTGTTTTTTTCTTTTTCCAATTTTTCCATCATTTCAAAATTTTCTACTTTGTATTTTTATTTCAAATTTTGCTATTTCACAACCGAGCGAATAAATGAAGGAATGCAACTCGTCGCATCCATCGCGTGTCTAGTGCTATAGTGATATGACATTAGCATACATTCACGTTGAATAAAAACGAATAATAATAACGGTGATGATAATAACGAACAAAAGAAAAAAAAAAAAAAAGAAAATGGAGATACTCATGGTAAATTAAATCAGGAGCGATGAGAGAATAGTGACTGTGCTATTCATATGTGGAATGTGTGGCCTCAATCGTGCAATATATCACCGATCAATTGCACGAGATTCTTTGCTTGAAACTCCACCGTCATCATTACCCATCTATGACCCATTATATCATCCCATCCATTAATATTTATTTCTCTTTCATCATTATATCATTTTTTATCTTATTTTTTTTTGTCGCTTTTCATATTCACTTTGTGTTCATCTTTCCTCCAAATGAAACATTGTGGTTTCACTATTTTTTGTTTATCATAATTAAATCATGGCACATTAAAAATTTGTCCTTAATTAAAATTGCCATTGTTAACATGACAATTATTGATATGACATCATTCATTAAATACAAGTATATATATATACAAAAGTGTAAAAAAAAAAATAAAACAAAGTAAAAAAAAAGTCGGTCACATTCGCAATTTTATGATCGCGCAATCCATTACGGACAATTGTATTGATGATTCACTGACGTCATCGTAAATTTTATTTCAATGATGACAAAGTAAATTATCTTTAATCTTTATCTGTACAACCTCTAATATCTTTATTATTTTCAACGTATATATATATATATATATAATAGATATATGTAATATATACTCTGGGACACTTTAAAGCGATCGAGTAGATTGTTCCTCGTTGCTCACTTGAATTCTCTTCTGCTTTGCTCAATTGAATTCTCGTCACGATACAATTATGAAAACTTATTTCTCACAGTTGAATTCTCTTTTCAAGTTTACTGGTAAATTATATATATATATATATATTGTTATAGAAGCTTTGTGTATATAGGCTGCAGTTATACATTTTTTTTTTTTATCGGAATTATAAAACAATTTTTTTTTATGAAACATCAAAATAAAATTGACAATTTTTCAAGTAACTTTTAGTATCATCCAATATTGAAATAAGTCGAAAAAAAAGCGTTTAATCATTTCATATTATTGATTTTTACACTTTCATATACTATAAATGTCGTTGAGTTTGTTTGTTTTTCTTTTTCGTCTCGTTTTTTTTTCTTCGCTGCGAGCGTGACTTTCATCTTTTATTCGCGTGTATGAGTGTGCGTGTGCGTACGTATATATATATATGTATAAATATATATGTATGTAGGTGCGCACTCTCAGATTTACAACCTTTTCGCTTTGGGATAACGCCAAGAGGAATTCTCTTTCGGCACCATCGCAGATTTGCTTTCGTATTGCAAACAGGCCGAAAGACCTCTCGTAATTTTCGTTTGACTTGCAACTCTATAACGCAACATGAAAAAAATTAATAAACATATGTATATATATATTACATTTTTGAATATATATTTTATTATTGTTCGTTCCTTCAGTTGTATTTTATAGCACAATATTTCCTATATGCCGCGTGGGTATTTTTTTAAAATGAGTTTCCAAGTGGTTGCACGTTCATAAAATAAATTCGTCCTCTTAAACTTTTGTCATGGTAAAATTTTTATTTTCATTTTGCAATTGAATCTATAAAGATTGTTATAATTGTTACAGTAATTTATGAATATGGATGAATGGGGGATAAAAGGGATATATTTGATATCAATATTGTTCAGAATGACATGACATGGAGTGACAAACAGCTGCTATAGTGCAAATAGCCAATTTAATTTGACTATCCAGCACAATTTATTCTCTTTTTTTTTTTTTTTTTTTTTTTCGTTTGAAATTTTTTCATGTTAGTTGACATACAATTCCAAGTGCCATCAATGCACAACGACAGTGAAAACAATTCCAAACTGTCGAAATACACTATACACATACGTATAAATATAATAAGTAGTAGATAGTGATTGGTCGATTGAAATATGAAATGTCAGAAGCATACGTAGTCGTTCGACCAGAAGTTATTGAAATTGTTATATGGATATAATGTATTGAGAGATGTTGCCGTTTTTATGTTTTCCACCTCATCAGACAAATCCATATGAAATATTAAAAAGTATAAAAATAAAAGTATTTGGAATGAGAGAAAACGAAAAATTAATATCTTAAATCCATCATTTATACATCACTTGCACTGTGCCCATTTTTATTTCTATATAATATAAAGCAGTTTGACAAAAAATAAAAATTATATACGAATGTTTTACAATAGGAGCAAGAAGACAAAGAAAAAAAATGTCGAACGTATTTTGTATGGAGAGACTTTTTATAGAGTATTTTTTCAGCATTATAGAATTGATTTTTCCTCCTAGAATATTGCATAAGATGAGAAACAATTTTTTTTTCCCTTGGTATTATCGTGGAATTCCACACGTGTTTGTCCAGATCTTATATGTGTGCATATGAGTATGAACGAATATATAATATTACAACGAAGACAAGAGAGAAGGAGTGAGTAAGAGAGAGAGAGAGAGAATGCGAGCGGAATAGAGACAGCATTGAATTTATCGGAGCGAGTATAATATGGTGGAGTGCTTGAAAAATCGTCTGGCAAACGATTTATATATAAAGACCTTAACATACTTTTACATATAAAAAGCTTGCATCCAATTTTTGTAGTGTGTTGTTCATATTCATATAATGACAGATTAACCCAATTTATTTAATCAATTATTAATATAATCCAACGTACAGTATGTCAATGTATTTTTCAATAGCAATTAATATCTGAATTAATGATTTGTATAAATTGTAAATAAAATTTATATAGACATTGTGAATTATCTCATCCACATCGTACATTTATTATTTACATTATGACAGAAGCATAAAGTCAACATCAGAAATTTAAAATAATATAAATTGATGATAAAATTATAATTTATATTCCAAGAAAAAAAAAATATATATATATATATATATATATACATTTCATTTTGAATTAAGATTGGAAGTGTAATAAAGTGAAACATAATATATATATATATACACAATATGATTCATCTTTTCACTGACCTTACTTCACGTAACACCATGAGCTGAAATAAATAATAAAATAAAAGAAAAATAAATAATGAGATAAACTCATTTTTTATTTGCATCTGTCCTTCATTATAAATCATAAATATTTATTTTTCATGTAATAAAACAGAGGACCATCTCGCTCTTTCCCAATATACATATATATATATATAGACACATACATATATGTAGCACATTTCTGATGTATAACAGCATAGCAATACTATGCAACTGTGACTGAATCGAACGTGACAACTCTCACGTTAAATTTACGTTTTTACATTTTCATTTTATTCATGCGAAAATCCTTCATATATGTTTACAACTACATATATCTATTTATTTATCTATACGTATTATATACACTTATGTATATATATATGTATATATGTATATGTATATTTTATATATGTATATTTATATATCCTTATATAATACTCGAATACGATGTGGCACCGGATCTTCCGGGTTACACTGAGCCAAATGCATCTCTCACCAGCAAAATGTAATCCGTGAAATGTTTGCTGTGTATTTCGAAGAAATTCTCTATCGTTGTTCCTTTGTCGATACGCCAAATAAATCTTTTCAATGGTGGAACGTGATTTTACGAGGTTGGAAACGAAATGAAACGAAAAAAAATATATACATGTATATGTGGGTGTACAGTGAAAAGAGAGGAAGGGCTAGAATAGAAATGGGAGGTGAAAAAAAAAAGAATATACAAAAAATGAAAAAGGAAAGCAACAAAAACTAGAAATAAAACAAAAAAACTAAAAGACAAATACGAAATAATAAAACAATAAAAATGAGAATGGATAAAATAAAAGAATGACAGGAGACTGGAACGAACTCGCGTGCGCATTGATCTCTTTTTTTTTTTTTTTTTCTCTTTGTTTTTATGTGTTGAGTGTTTGTACGAAATTGGTTTTGAGGCATCGTTGACTCAATGGTACTTCGCGAAATAGCGGAGTAATATGAATTCGATATTGTGTTATCTACCGTGTAAACTTTTATTAATTTTGTATTTATTATGTATCGAAAATATATTTGACATTTAATTGTACGTATGTGACAATATGAATATTTGAGAATAATAAGAAATATAGTTATTTAAAATATTTTAGTGATATTATTAATATAGATCATTTTATTGTGATTTTTTTTTTAATTCTAATGATATAGTGATATGGAAATATTGAAGTATCAACGCTTTACATAGATGAATAAATAAATAAAATAATTAATGAACTAATTAATTGATCAATTATTTAATTAATATGACACAAAGAAGTGAAAAAGTCGACTTTGTATATTTTTTTTTCATGGCTATATTTTACATGTGAATTTTTGACGCGAAACGAAAGTGATAAATTTTTATTTGTTTTTATATCAATTTCATGAGGTTCTATCGGTAAAGTTTATAACCCGATGAGGTTTCAACATCTAAAAATGTATAAACTTTTATTTATTTTATTCCCTCTTATTTCTCTTTTTGCTCGTCACAGTCATGTACAGATTGAAGTTTCCTCGTGAAGTCACAGTCAGCCAAGTACATTTTCAGTGCGTTAAGTTATTGGAATCGAAATTATATTCTACTTTTTTTTTATTTTCATCGGTGCAGTTCATATTTTTTGCATTTACTTACCTTTCATCCATTCGTTGTTTTTTTTTTGTTTCCTTTATGGAAAGGTGGTCCCCGAATTGTATCAGAAATCTTTTCTTTTTGATATTGATATTAATACTCTAAAATATCCAGCACTAGCGAAAAAATAAATAAAAAAAAAAGCGAAATAAAAATCGCACGATGATTATATTTTTATTCTCAAGAGAATCTAAACAGCACGATCAATAAATTTTTCAGATAATTCCCTGCATATTGTTCCAAATACTTTTGAGACTATGTCTGAATGTATTTTTTTTTTTTTTTTTTGCTGACTTTCATTCAATATTTAATTTATTTATTTAATTGATTTTGTTGTACAATTCGATTTCAAAAGGGGAATTGGCGGCGCAGTGCAGTATCATTCAAGAGAAAATGTGGAATTGATAAAACAATAAAAGTAAAAACGCGTTTGAAACAGAAAAAAAATCACGATCTAGGATGAATCGAGAGATGAATTTCGAATAAGCTCCGAATTCACTCTCGCACACGACATTGATAAAAATTTATTCCCAAATCTCTGTCATAACATGTATATATATAATATAAAACGTTGAAAATTTTTAATTTAATATCAGCGATATGCGTCAGGCTTTTGCGCGAGTGCATAGTAAAATTAAATTTTCGACTTGTCATTTATTTGAATTCACTGTGAATTTACTGCTTAATAAAATATGATACGTGGAAAATATTTCAAACATTTTAACATTGACAGTTTATTCTTTATTTCCACTTCTATGTAAAACGGATTATTTATTTAATCTTCTGTGAATTGAATGTTGAACATTTTTGTGACGTTGAGAGCAATTGAAAACATTTAAACGTGATATATTTTTGAATGTGACATGGAGAGACAACGAATGGACAATGTTTGTTATCATTGCATATTGCAGATTATTTGAAATGTTTTGTAGTTGTTTTATTGATTTCACATCCATTGCCGAAACTTTCGTTACAAAACTATCACCATTGAATACTATTCGAATATGTTTGCTTTAATCCAATGTGATCATTGGCACCATAGGTAGAAGCAGTTTTGAAGAATTTTTCGGTACCTGGAATATTCTATGAAATATACTATTTTACAAAATAAAAATGTAGGATAAACACGATGTTCAACTCTGATGAAAAAATAAATAGTTTTTTTTTATCTTATTTTTTTTCTTATATCCGGGGCGAGATAGTAATATAAAATATACATAAAATTTTACGCAATATCCACAATTTTACAGATATTTTCTTATACATGCACCCATGCCTTCTCATTCTTTTTCACCAATTCGCCGGAAATTAAAAATGTCATGATCGAACAGTTGACGCAATAAGGAAATAGAGAGGAAATTAAACTTGAAAACGTATAAACATGAGATTAATACCGTGACTACGTGGGTGGGCCAAAGAACATAACAACTGTATAAACGTGACCTTTTTTTTTAATCTGTATTTATATGTATATATACTTACGTCATATTCATGTTTATACACACACACACATATATAAAATATTACTTCCTATTAACTTCAATACATTTGAAATTATTTAATTGTACTCAAAATACATTAATGTTTAATTAATTGCAAGACAAGGAGATGTATGTGAACAATTAATTGTTGTGAAAAGCTTTTTCGTTCATTTTCCCTTATTATTTTCTTCTACCAAACGAAAATAAACACGCGACAAAATGGAAAGTTGAATCTTTTCACGTTGCGCACATTGAATATATCCTAACTCAAAGGCATTTCATTGGAGTCGAGGTCACGACTAGCGGTTTTCGTGTTCGGTCTGCTTCCTCTCGCCCCGACCAACCGGTTTTGCGCCTGCATCACTTGTATTATTCTATACCTCGTGCAAACTGACGTCATCTGCTATCCATATACATATATATATATATACATACAAAAACACATAAATATATACATATTTATACCGATTTTATTGCCATTCTATAAATTGTTACAAAGATTCGTCATCAAGAATAAACTTTTTTTTTGCATTAAAACATATCCAATATTTTTTCAATATAAATTAACTTCAAATTTCAATGTCAAAATTTAAAAAATGTCTGATTGTTTAATTATTATTTAACACTTATGTTTATACAATATGTCACAGTGAAATAATGAAATGTGGAATTTGATGTAATCTCTAGTTAATTCACTGAATTACGAAAGATGTTGAAACAATAATTCTGCAGGATGATTTTACTAAAAAAATAAGTAATTCAATCAAATGCCTAAACTGTCCAAATGGAATATGAAATAATATTGTTTAAATATTACAAGTACTTATTTAATATACTATTTTAATCGTACACTAGATAATATAATAATAATCACTGAAACCCAAGCTATCTATGTAAAACAAATTAATAAAATGAATAATTTAACTGATATTTTTAGAATCAAAAAGAATATTTTCAGTGAAATTTGAAACATTTTTACTGAGTGAAATTAATAAATAATAGTATTTATTCTTTTCTATCAAAACATGTTGTTAATTTGTGACATAACATAGAGCTATGCGAGTATTCATTTGTTTATTTCATCTTTTCACTAAAACAGTCGGGGGATTACATCAAATCACTTATTTTTTTTTAGGCGAATAACACCACATATTTTGCTTCATCAACATCTTTCGTAGTTCAATCAATTAACTAGGGATTTGATCAAATTACACATTTCGTTATTTCACTGCGATATATATATATATATACAAGCTGCCAGTTAAGGATTAGTCAAATTTCTGGCAATTCTCAAATTATTCAGGATGAAAAATATATTATTTGTTACGTATATATATATTATTGTCTGGATAATTAATAAGTTTGATTTGTGACAGTCAAAACACTAATGTACAGTTAGATTTATTTCTTGATCATACGGTAATACCGTGAATTTCATATTAATTAATTGTTGCTTATTGAAATTTATGAATTATGTGAGCAATTAAATAAAGGTGAATTTTTTCATTTGAAATAATTACTATAATTTAGCATTAAGGGAAATACCAGTATTTTGACATATGATTGTATATAAATATACATGGGTATATACTTATAAATATATTTATATGTAGATGAATATGTTTAGCGGATTTTTCAGTTGAAAAATCCACCACTATTGATATTTCCTCATGATTTTTTCTTATTTTTCACTTGTTTCATATACATACATATGCACATGGTAAAAATTATCGAGACTATGATTTCACTACAAAAATATCAATGCAAAAATTGAATTAAGAATAATGACAAAAAGGACAATAAGTACAATTATCAATATTATTAATTAAAATATTCTATATATTTTTATATGAATTTTTCTCAATTAAATATTTATAATGATATCCTTTTATTTCTTTGAATTACTTATTAATAATATCATCAGTAGAATGCTAGATTTTATTGAAAAATTGTTTTAAAATTGAACAATTAATATTTTTACAGTACAAAAATATGTTTTAGGTTTAGTGTGAACTGAAACAAAAATTATTTTAATTTAAATATCAATTGACGCGTTGTTGGGTACTGCATAGTTGAGTTAATGTGAAATACTTCATAAATATAATTAGTATATTTATTATAAAAGCGATATAATTAGTGGGTTGTATGTGACAGGTAACTCACAACCTGTTATAAAACAATCGCTCTGAATACAACAGTAATTCACGATTTTACGTTGAATAATTCGTGCTGCATTCATTGTAGTTGTTTTGGTAATTATGTTTTACTATACTGAGGTATTTTGGCATGTTTCAAATCGTTTGTGAGTCACACATTTGCTTTCATGCCTATAATACTTCATACATACATATATATATGTAAGCCATGTATGTGAAAAGCTTCAGTTTGCCGCACCCTCAATATCACACATTATACATACTCGAATTGGTTTTCGAAACTTTGATTGCAAATATTTTCAAGAGAAATTCTATGATTTTCACTATTAACCACTGAATTATGAAGGAAAAATGACAAAGTATCCAAAATTATTACATAAAAAAATTTAATTCAATGAAATTATTCATCAAAAGGTCTATTCTACCTTTCTCCACATTTTTTTTTTTTTATTTTTTTTTTTTTTTTTTTTTTTTTTTTTTTTGAGGCACGATTGTTTTGTGCGTATTGGATAGTCAAGGAGGACATTCGTAAGACAAAAAAAGACAAACCCTTTATTCGTAAATGCGAGTATCGACCTTGACCACTCAATAACCGATCTATTTCAAAGTTTTTAAGATATTATTGAAATGAAGCATTGTACAAAGATTCAATATGGAGTGCGTATAGATTTAGTGGGACAATGAATATGTAAGAGCATCATTTCAATATGTACCTCTCTATTGTATTAACTTTGAGACCTGAAAATGAAGATGAATTATGGTAAAATATGGAAGATGATTCGATGCAAGCAACTCGGCTGTCTCCCTATACATATATATATTTATGGGTTAAAACATATATATATATATATACAGGTACACTGTAACTAACCTCACCTAACTCTTGGTTACCCAGGCGCTCAATATTTTCTTCTCGCATCAACGATAGAGAATAGTAATATAAGGTAAAAGGTTGTTAAGGTCACTCCAGACAGCGGCCTCGTTCTTTTTTTTCATCTTTTTATAGCTACATACATCGTAATATTATCAAGATAAAAGCAATGTTGCTGATGGCAACGAAAAAAAAAACTTTTATCCCAACAATTTTTAGGTAATACTTTAATGGCTATGGGAAAAAAAAATAATAATAAAGAATTGAAATGAAATAAAATAAAGCACTGAGAAAATGAAGAGCGATCGATATTTTTCAAAGTTGAATTGCTTATTATATATATATAGTGTTTGATAATGGCTGAACATCAAAGTGGAAAATAAATTGAGGTTGTGATACCGTTATAGAAAGAATAGGTGGAGGAAAAAAAAGGGACAATGTATTATAGCGTTTCAGAAATTAAATAAGTAAAAAAGACAAATAAATGACAATAAAAAAAAAAAGAAGTATTTTTGAATCAAAAGAACTTTCATGATCTCAAAGTGATTTTCCGCCGTGTCACGTATCGAATTATACCCACACTGCCATCATCAATCGTTGGTATGTATGTGTGACAACCTCTTTCCCGAATTTAATTGCATCGTGTAAAAGGGAGTTCAAAGTGATGTTAAGAGAAGGTGATGTGAGACTTGCTACGAACTCGCGACTTTTGAGTTTGCTTTCAGTTTGCAATTAGAACGTAGGTGCTGCAATGACGACTATTCTTCAAAGATGTGACAGTGTAACAAATAAAAATGCATGAATAATTATATAGATGATAAAATAAGTTATTAAAATGATTAGGAGATTAATTGCCGATTTGATAATGATATTGAAAATTAGAAACATACTTTTTGAAATTATTTAATATGAATAACTGGAGAGAAATAATGGATTGTTTAATTTATATTTAAAATTAAGTTTTGACATTTTTATTTGCAGTTTATCGCTCTCTACAGACATTTACATATTTATTTATTTATTCATTTGTTTATATATGAGTCGAAATGTCAGTTTGAAAATGAAAGTCTATAAAATTAAGTCTGAAGTTTTACAAAACAAAAAACAAAAATAATTGCCAAAAAATTTTTTTATAAAAAAAATAATTGAAAAAATAAACTTTGCTTGAATTCTTACAGATTATTGTAAATTCTATTGAACTCAAACATTCGTTAATTATTTGTCACAATTTGTTAGCGCGAAAATTTCGATAAATTATTGTCATTTTCCTTCACGTTAAGTTCACTAAATCGAACAACAAAGTTTTGCGTGGGCTTTTTCACTATCACCGCTCTACCGCCAATGTTGATGGGCTGTCACCATCAAACGAAATTAAGTTTGACGTGAATTATCGCTAGGTTTAATATTTGATATTTGACGAAAAATAAATTGTAGAATTTGTCATCACATCATATAATACAGAGAGTAAACAGAAGAGAGTAAATATTACACTGTCAATAATTTGCCACATTTTTACTTTTCTGTATCAACAACTGACCATAGTGAAAGTCATGAACATTTTTTCAAATTCAGTTTCCTCTGAACAACCGCACAATGAATATAATTTTACATATTAAAAACAATTAATAGCAGATAAAAATTTGCTTATTGATAAAAATCCATTGAATGATACCGATAAATGTGGCCATTGTACAATTATTGGCGGGTATTGATTTTATTAAAATAAACTGAAGTTATTTGTTCACGGCTATTGAACACAGTGATAGCTCCAGCAATTATATATTTTGACAGAACCGTCCACGAATTTCAAAGCCGTTGGTTGTTTCTCTTCCGCAGTGTAAATCGAACAATTAAATAACTTCAACATATACCTACCGATGATTATTAACCAGCTCATATATTTGACAATCCATTGGCCAACATTTACAGCTATATCCTTGGAGGCATTCATAATGCTTCAATGAATAAACAAACAACAATATTCTTCACAAAATAACACATGTATAAAATAATAAAGCACCTGCAATTTTATCGCCACATTTATCATAATATAATAAAAAAATATTTCAACAGTATCAACATAAAAAAAAAAAACACATATTGGAGACATCTCTTGAAGTATGACAATCACCATAAAATCATAATTGCACACTAAATAACATTTTCAATGTCATGTGAACAGTTTCTCACTTAAATATCTCTGTATGATTTAAATAAAACATATGAATATGTGGCGCACACAGAGACAGAAGCATCAGCAATTGTGAATATTTAGGTAAGCCAAATTGGTCAATAGTGTGATCGATCACAAACGTACGACTGTTCTTTTGGAGCAGGCAATTGGAAATTCGACGATAAAATAAAAGCAAAATATGCTATATCGAATGGAAAAAATAATTGATAAATAGAATAAAATTCATCTTAGCTGATCGTCAAACCAACCGCTCTTCACTTAAATATATATTACAATTATATGTGTGTGGATGCATGTGTATATTTATATCTATGCATCTATTAAAAGAGGTGCGATTAAAAGGAGTGATTACGCGAGCATACCAACGACAAAAATAGAACTCGAAGTAAAACATGCACGATGCCAGAGAGCAGCTAACTTGTGTGCACTACACCCTCTTCTTTCTTTTACATCTTCTGTGTATAAGAATCTTTCTCTCGCACTCTAGTGCTCCCTTACGCCAACAAATATTTTTATTTTATATGCATGTGTGTATATAGCGCCCATACCGATGTTCAACAACGTTTTATAGCCGTCACGTTCAACCAACACTACCTTTTCTGACGACTACGTCATCAAAATTCTTCAGTAGCAACCAAGTAATTATATTATTGTTTTGTTGAATGCCAAACTTTGCTATTTTTACTCAATACATACAAAATTTTGTTACTCATGCAATTGCCACGATGTCTCATTCATTTTTATTGTGCAAATAATTTATTATATGTGCGGATTTTTTTTTTCTTCGTACAGTTTTTTCAAGAGTTGTTGGTTTATATTAATAGACACAAGTCAATTGTACAATGTCAGAGAGTAATTTGTTATTTTTCTTGTTTTCATTATTGATTATGCAATATTGTATGTAATAATAGATTTGGATAGAAATATGAAGAAGTATACTGATACTTCGGTGGTTCATTTGTGGCTACGTTGTATCATTTGACTATATACAATTCCAATACACAATACAATCACTATTTTATCATAAAACTCAATACACAATTTATTATTTTCTGATAATGTAACGATGAATTAATTACTATTGAAATATTGTAAGCGTTAATTGTGTAATGATGATAAACCTACTCATTAAAATTGAAAATCATTTTGGAATTAATATTTCAAGTGACTTTGTCATTTTTTGACATTTTCAAGTTCACTCAATCATGAAAAAATTATCGTTTTATTGCGCTGCCCATGTTGAATGCGTGTATAGAATTGGCGAATGTCCAATATGGGCTGCAGAAATTTCAAGAGTACCCAGAAAAAAAAAAAATATTTAGAATTTATTATATAATAAATCGAAATTAAATGTGCGATGTTTTATTGCGATTGGACTTGAATTTTATCCGGAAGCAGGGCAGGTTTACCACATGCCGAAATTTCTCAATATAAACTGGTTTACTATTCTCACATGCATGTTTCAAGCTTCCGGTCTTTTGTACTGACGAAAGCATTAATAAAAATCCTTTATAAAATTTTTAATCCTTCATAAAATGTGTAAATTATCATAAAATTTAAGAGGTCTACAACTGCTCCCTTTTGCATTGATATAATAATATATTAATTTATGATATTCTTTCGAATATATTTATAATATTATACGATGAATGTGATATTATATACTGCAGTTTTATCGATCCATAAATCCAAATATAATTAGAATCATTAATTCAATGAATGCGAATAATGATTTGTCTTTGACGCAAAATTTTTAATAATAAAAATCTTGCTTTATTATATCTCACTTACTTATTTATTATTATTATTATTTTTTTCGTCTTTCATTTTTCTCATCATTACTATTTCTCTGTAAAAAATAATATTGTATTATTCTGAATGCAGTATACATTAAAGTAACACAGTGAGTGAATATAAATTTTATTTGTGAAAGACAGAAGAAAAAGGGGGAGAAAATTCTGCGAAATGGAATTATGGCGGAAATCCTCTAGTTTCTCTCTCGCTTTCTTGTCTTTACTCCCTCGCTCCTTTCCATTGAATCTACTCGTTCTTACATGCCACTCTTTCACTTGTTTGCCATAGCAAAGTTGGTTCAATGAGACCGCAATTAGTTTTCACCGTACTCACGTTGTGACTTGTCGTCCGGTATTAAAATATCCGGACACATTTCGATACGTATTTGCATCACGATGCTCGAATGTTTGACAGTATATTTTACAGTGAATGAGGGATTACACTGTATATCGATTTCATCTGTCATTTTTTCTCAACTATCGCACACAAAATGCTGTTGGATTCAATTAATTTGATGAGCCAAACAATTTCAATTACTTCGACATCACCACTCGAATTTACGAGCAAAGCACAATTATTCGCTACGCCAATTGCCTCAATGCTCATTAAATAATTGAATATGCCATCATGTATAAACATAATCCAATTAAACATATATACAGCAAAAAAGAAAAATAAATAACACTCTACGGTTACTTCTTCTTCTTCTTCTTCTCAATTCCGATTTTTCCATTTCATTTTATTTCATTCCGTTTTTATTCATTTATTTTCTTTCTTATTGCAATTTTTTTTTCTTTTCCCTTTACAAATAAATTGTGTGTGAAAATTGCAACTTTTAATTTGTCAAATAGAAGAGAGAGATAATCGTGAGAGACACCACTCTGTCACATGGACAAGCATCACAAAAATTCCTCGTTTTCTTTCTCGCTGTCTCTTGCACCGCTGTCAAGTTAAGTTGGCAGCGTTCCATTTCATTTTTCCATAGGGAAGAGAAGAAAAAAATAAAAAAATAAAAACTCAAAAAAGTCCGAAAAATAAATAAATGGAGAAACTAAAACAGAGACGAATCCGCATTGCGTCGAGCGCGTGACGTAAACGCTCTCCTCACCGCAAAACTGTGAACATATCATCAAGTACACGCGCAGTTGACGAGAAGAATGAAAAGAGAACAAACAACAATAGAAAAAGAAAAAGAAGGCCATACATTAAATCTCAGTGGGCAAAAAAAATTTGTGTCATGGAAATTACATCAAATTTAGAAGATCAACATGACCGAATGCCCACCCATGCTGTTGTCAATGTTATCGTTACTTCTTTAATACTTTCTTTCATAATTTATAAATGTTTATTCATTTTATTATCTCTTAATTTTCTGTTTTTTTAAAGCTCCTGTCGAATATTGTTCATCTCTGAAAATGTCAGGTAGTATCAATAATATACATATATATATTATGGTGATTCAGAAAAAATTTACATTATTTTCATTTGCTCTTAACCTCTCAAATCTTTCTATTTCGTGTAATAAAAAAATCCTCACAAAAATTGAGCGCTGTAGCTCAACTCTAAGAGGTCGCCATTTTTTTTTAGTTTCCCATTTAATTGACATGGGAAAATTTTGATATTTATTCAAACTGAAATTACATGTAATCAACTCAATTTTCTTCATTAATTCCTTGAGCTTTTCAAAGCTGTATAATAATGTATTATGATGACAGTTAGTAGACCAGTTGAAGCCATCTGACAAATTGGAAAACTACTATATTTCCTCGTAGTAAAAAATTTTGTACTTGTGATAATAATACGTTATTATACAATTATGCAAAGCTTAAGGAATCAAAGAAGAAAATTGAGTTGATTACATGTAATTTCAATTTGAAAAAATATCAAAAATTTTCCCATGTAAATCAAATGGGAAACTAAAAAAAAATGCGACATCTTAAAGTTGAGCTGCAGCGTTCAATTTTTGTGAGCATTTTTTTTTTTACACCATATAAAAAGATTGTAGAGGGTCAGAGCAAAAAATAAAAATAAAAATTTGGCTTGAACCACTCTAATATATATATATATATATATCAATTGTAGAGTTTCTGGAATTCATTGTTCTTTACTTCCCTGTGTATACTTGAATTGCTTCCGGTTGCACCAATGTACGCAAAAATATATGAACTTGAGCATAACTCCATACGACACGTTTCTACGCTTCAGTTCCTATACAACGGGATGTTTGATCTTCGTCAACTTCCCGTCGTCGTCATCATCATCACCGTCGTTTGCATTTTCGTCACGTTTCACATGCATTCCATTCACTGAAAATAATATTCACTCAAGTATCTTACAGCCGACACACATAGTCAATATACATAAGTACATAAACGTAATGAAATCATCGGCATCATTCAAATACACAATATTACATTTAAATTTGAATACAATTGAAGAGAATTTCTTTTGTTTCACGATAAAAAATGAAAAATGTTTCATAAGTAAAATCAATTTATTTTCTCTATTGTTTGCAACTAATCATTTGTATATTGTAATAAATATTATCTGTATTATTACAATAGATATTTGAAATAATTGCAAACATTTTCCATACCACAGTTGCATTTGTGCACAATATATAGTTTATTGTAATTCAATTTGGTTCGTTGAGAAAAAATTAATTCAACGAGAAAAAAAATATGAAATATTTCATTTAATTTTAATTTATATCTTGAAATTTCATATATCAAAACATTTAACATATATACTCACACTCAATGAATCACCTTTTATGCTAAATACTTCATCGTCATGAAATGTCTATGAAAGATTTGTTTTCGCTATTTTTGTTCAATTTTCCTCCTCTTCTTCATATATATATATATATATATATATATATATATTTGTTTCACATAATAAAATTGTTGGCCACGTTCCAATAATGTGCAAAATCCAAACTCCTTCGCATGTCAAACGATAGCGCGCGCTCTCTCTCAAACGAATCATGCTCCTGAAACAATGTACAACTCATAAATACTAAGGAAGAAAAAAGACAAAAAGAAAATGAATATAATGAAGGAATAGAACGATTCATATAGTCGTAATAATACCAAGGATAAGCAGTATCTATTCCTACATTCCATTTTCCCCACTTCTTTCTTCAAGTTATGTTATTTTTTTCAATGTCGTTTTTTTTTTTCCCACCCCCGTTAATTTTAAAAACAAGTTTACGAGCAAGTTCATTCGGTCACCTGTACACTGACACCAACTATCATTAGACAGTTTAATGAATGAATTAATTAATTATGAGAATACGATGAATATTAATATAGAATAATTAAATGGCAACATATACATCTATATCAAGACATATATATTTATATTTATTCATGTATGTATTGAAAATGTAGTGTAGAGTGGAGTGATAGCAGTCAAGCAAGTGTTAACCTACGCTCATATATACAAACCACTTTCCTTTCATATAAATATGTACACGTGTATGTACATATTTATTATATTGCAGTTGTTGTTGTGGTTGTTGCTGTTTATTCCAACACAAGTATATACACAGTACTTGCATTTTATTCTCTATGATGTACAACTATCTGTCTGTCTGTCTAGATATAGAATACGAAATAAAATCATCACTCATTTCATTATTGTTCACTTGAAATGTCTGTTCTGTTTTTCTTGTTGTCACCTCACTCTTTTCGGTTTATTTTTCCTTTCACTTTCAGTGACATTGCAATCGCTCATCTACAAATGTTTTTCTTCATTTCAAAGGGGATACTATGACATTCATTGCACAACCTTATCAAAATTAATTTCACATATAAATCAATTACAATTGAAACATTTGCAATTATGTACTTGTTTCTTTTGCTTTTCATTCTTCTCATTATTTTCATCAATTTCTATGAATTTATTGTTAAATGTTTTTGGTTGAAATTCTCTATTATACAACGCCAATTTTTTTTCTTTTACCGAATAAATTGATGAAAATCGAACGAAACAATAGAATAAATATAAAATGAAAGTTAATAATAGAGAAAAAAAAAAAACAATACAATGTATTATTTTTCATAGTAGAAATCAATTGTCAATAATTGAATTAATATTGTTAAAATAATAATATTTATATATTAAAAATAATAAATAGTAGATGGTAATAATAGTGAATTATTAAACTTTTATATACGTCAATTATCTATTGACATCGTTTACGGTGGCTGTTATGTACAAATGAACAATTATAATGACAACGCACAAACCAGTCATCGTCGGCCAACTAAGTCGGGTGATGCCATCTCACTCATTCATCTCTCTCTCTCTCTATATATATATATATTGATTTGACCATGACAATCGCGCATGGTAATTATAACCATGGCCAAAGCCAATGCATATATATATATATATATATATCACTGGTGTATATATACAAGTATTATATATATATAATAAAATTTTTAGTGGCCGCATAAATACAACGCAACTAGTGACAGTGTAAAGATGTGACAATAGCAGCGATACAATGAACAAATTTATGTGAGAGAGATGTAAATGCTCATCAACATATACGTTTGTATTTATATGTTATCCTACGACCTTGAAATAAAGTGCTGTAATACAATGAATAATTAAATGTTTATATAATAATAACAATTATTCATTATCATTTATATGGGAATTAATTGGAAAAATACTCATTAATTTTATTATTATTTTTTTTGCTTTTTTAATTTTATCTTTTTCAATTATTTTTTCATGAATATTGATATGTGTGTGGGTGTTTCTATGTATAGTATGTATCGCAAATTGCTGCGATTATTTTGAACTGAAAACTGCTGATTCATTTGAACATTGATGTTGTACAATTTGAATGAACAATAAAATAGTTAACGTTGAATTCTCAGCATATCACTTTCATATTTTCACAACGAAGAATTGTTTTTGATTGATATATTTCATGGGCTCTCAATATATTTTATCAATTGATTAAGTGGGCAAGTAATTCAATAAAAAATCACTATTAATTGCAAGATGTACGAGTCGTATATCGAAAATATTATTTTACGTATAAACAAGTTGAATTAAAATTGTAAATGAAAAAAAATTGATTAAGTAGATTATTGGTTTGGTTATTGTTGGCATTTTTTTTCCTCTATTCTGATCAATCGTTGAATAATATTTCATTATAAGCTGATACATATGCAATTTTCATTGCAATATATTTATATGACTTTTTTTTTCTCGTATTTGTATGTATTCGTAGGGCTCTCATTAAGAAGAATGCATTTGCTTCCTGTTAATTATTTTCCACTGTCTCGCCACACACACACACACACCGTATAAAAATGAATGTCACTAACTAGCCAAAATATAGAAAATTTTACAAGAATTTTACAAAATTTTACAGCAAAAAATTACCAACAAAATTAAAATGTGTCAAACAATAGTTTTTTTTTTCATTTTTTCTGCCTAATTTCTGCGGGAATTCTCTTCGTATACAATATATATTCCAATATATTATTGACATTGTTTAAAAAAATTAATAATTTAAAATTGCATTTAACAATAAAATAAATAAAGACCTCAGCAGTCGACCCAGTCAATTATTCATATCTACTGTATTTATATTTCAAGTCGTGACATTTCATATGTATATATATATATATATATGAATGTAATCATAATCACTAATCATATATATACCTATGGAATGCAACTCATCATCATGTTCAGTAATGCTTATATTATCAATATATACATGTGTGTATATGTATATGTATTTCATATATACATTTTACTTTGTTAAAGAATTCTTTCATTATTATTTATTATTATTTTGTTTTTTTCTCTTTTTTTTTTCCGTTTGTTCTTTTCTTTTGAGGTCATGAATGTCATATATATGTCTGGTATATATTTACCTTTTGTGTAGAGATAGCAAAAATTTTTGCATTTTAAAATGCTCTACCAGGAATTCCCTGCCTTTGCCGCTTCAACTTTTTAGTGTTTCACGTTAAAATATACACGAACGTAATCAGGTAAATATATATTAAATCAAATAGGCCATAGAAGCTTTACAACATTACTAGATAAATCATTCCTTTATTGATTCACTTTTATCTCGATATTTAGCGAATAATTTTTTAATATTTATTATCACGACGTTTGTCACCGCAGTATTTTATTTTCATTTTTATTTTTATTTTTTTATTTTTTTCATGGTTGTGGTTGCATGGACTGTTTGACGTAGAAATTTGGAATCGCTTCAATTAATTGATCGCCAAGTATACCAAGATTCCTTGATTTGATTTTGTTAGCAAGAGGGAATGTTTGAAAACCACCTTCCATCAGTTTTTTCTTTCTAAATTAACGGAAAAAAAAAAAGTATTTGCAACTAAACTGATTATAAACAATGCTGAGGTATCAGACTAATAAAAATTGATCATTTCATGTGAATAATTTACAATAATATACCCGATACAATCTATTTATATTCCACTCTAAATTTGTTCTCAGTGTTTTAATGTATTTTCAACATATTTTCCAATTATATTAACATCAACAACGTGAAAATCATTCGTATTATATTTCATGTTATTGAAATCCGAATATAATTCAAATAATTCTATTTTCATCGAGTAATGCCATTGTTAATGTATATGTAATTGATTCTACGTGAATGTTTGTCATTAATTATTTTCATCGTAACACAATGATAGGTAGAATTGCGTTTTACGAACGAATAGTATTCCAATAATACTACTCTGTTTAAATACGCATCAACATTAAAATATCGAATTAAGTAGATGATGTTCAGATATTCCAGTGGTAATAGTAAAATAGACAATAAACTGTAACTGATATACTAGAATACGAAACAATAATCAGCCACATGCGATAAATTACTGAGGATATGCAACAATACTTGAGAATATTGCAAAAATTGTTTGGCACTAAATAATTTTCACTAGTTTTTTCATGATTTTCACTTATTTCCAATTATTGCCACTAATTTCCAACAAACCATGCTAATTCTTCATCGCTTTCACTAAGTCCAAATCAGCCGCGCTATTATTTCAATAATCCCACGAATTTTAAGAATTACCTGTTTATACGATTGTATTACGTAACACATCAGTTGTTATACAATACTGATTGAAATTGAGAATTTACGTAAACAGTAAATGATATTTAGATGTTAATTTCTTCGAGAAATTTTTTAAAACGTCAGAAATTTAATACCTTTCAAAATGTCATAGTATTATTGTTTTATTGAAGGTATATTGCGTCATCATTACATAGGCTGATGTAGGACTTGACAGATTTTGCTAATATGTATGTCGGCGGAAAATTATTATCGTGGTTAATATCTGCCATGTCGTTGAAATTAACGCCATTCTCTCGCACTCTATCAAATCTCACCCACCCGCACACTCCGATCTTCTCTTTCTTTCCCATTTGCCAACTTCCGTTTATTCAATGCTGAACCACGATCGTCACCGCACAATTGTTCATCGCTATATATTTATATATATATATAATATTATATGAATACATATGTATAGTGAAGATTAATACGATAATTAAAATTTGGACATAGAATTGTCTGGATGCGGTTGTATAGTTCATTGAATTATTTGTCGCATTTCATTCACCAATGTTATCACATGAGTTTCATTGTCGGAATTAATTCATACATACCTACATACATACATGGATGTATATTTTTATATTCCTAACCATAAATGTCATCATCGCGAATAATATTTTATAGATAGTGGCGTAACTGGAACAGAAAAAGAGGAAGAATATATTAGCATCATTTTTTTTTTAATAACGAAAAATTATTAATATGTACTGAAATGTTATTTGTCCTTGTTCACGTGCACACATACACATACGCACACACATAGGCTTGCGCTGGTATACATTGTCTCTTCGATTGAATCGTTACTTTCATTACAGTCTCAATGTATCGACCAACTAACCCGCACATGTCCATGAACTCCCATTAATCGTCCAATAAATCCCGCTCAAGTTTGCTACCATAAACTGATCCGTCGTAAAAAATAAATGAAAAAAAAAAAGAAATCACCATCGTTGCAATTTTATTAAATTTTTTTTTGGTTTTTTTTTTTTTTAAGGCCTTTACTGCTAATATCGAGGGATATATATAACATGTATTCATATTCATGTTCAATGTAGCATAATATCGTCGCCATTATCCGTGCAATGTAATATTTTTCTTTTTTCAATAATTATTATTCGATATTCAATGAAAATAACAATAAATTTATTGTTCATATATCTGTAACTGTATTGAAATTGAATTTTTTTTCATGAAACAACATTTTTTTCCTATGTATAAACTTTTATTATCATGAATTTGATGTTCATTGTTGAATACGCCATTGTTAATCATTTTTCCCATCAACAATTTCTATTTGGAATCCCAATCTCGTTAATTCGACATAACAATGTCGAATTTCAAGAGTTATTTGTTGGCTGAGTGAATAGAAGGAATTATATTCAGACCTTTACAATTTTTCTCATTGTTACTTATATTTTTCCCTTGTCAACAATTATAACTTTTGCAATTTCATGTCAATTTAATGATACAATAGCCGTTGATTGTCCATCAGTCATGGCGTATATACACTTATAATTACTGAAGCATTTCAATCAACCATATCTATTTAATGCAATGACAAATATGTATTCTGAGAAATATTACTCGTAAAACGCGTTCTCAATTATTTAATAAAACTATGCCAGTATACTGGTATGTAAGTAAGTTCGTGATGTCAATTAGAAATTACTACATAATTCTGTTATCTAAAAAAAAGATCAATTATACTCCATGTCAATTAACAATTACTCTTTGAAATATTAAAAATAATCTAAAAGATTATTTTTATTTATTCCTTCTCTATATAGCCAGATGTAGAAACGCCTCTTCGCCCCAAGTTCACTGAAATAAATTTTTACAATTCAAATGTCTTCATTTCCAATTAATTTTTTTATGCAATATCAAATTTTATATCAATTAAGTGACAAGTGAGAGGAAACTTGACCTGTCTGTGCGCTCTTAACGTACATATATTCCTTGAATTGCATAAAATAAAATATTGACTATGAACATTATTGAATAAAAATAACATTTAACTGCCAAACCATAAAATTGATTGAATAGTAATTCACGCAAAATTAAATATTGATAATATCTCTAAAGTTCACATTCATGTAAAGTTTCCACACAAAGTTATATTTAATAGTTAATTTAAGTTAATTCAAGAAGAAATATCGATAATTATTAATGAAATAAGTATTATTAATATCTTTTTCTTGGACAACGTTGAATTCCGAACTGGGCGACAATAATATAAATCACGTAATTCAAGATGTTCAAGTCATCTTCCATTTCAGATGAAATTTTCAAGTGTTTGAATTAATCACACAAGTGAAAAGTGTCTCGTAGCACATAGCAGAATATATATGCATTTCTCACATTCATCCCTGTCATAAATGCATATATTTTATTTAAAAGAAAAATGAAAAAAATGCCTCAATTAATTTGCAAATGTATTTTCATATTAAATCTTAATCACATATCTCTTTAAATATATTCTATATCACTGCTTATCTCTAAGTTATTTGCTAGATTACATTAAATCCATCTGGCTAAATTACTACGTCGAAGCAATTACCAATATTAGTTTACCCAATTGCATTAGCACTCGCGGGCACTCTTTGACTTTATGTCACTTCACTTTCATTCCATTTCCCATCAACGATAAAAAATCTATACATCACTAATTCTACTTGCATAAGTTATTATTTAAAATCGTTACTTCAAAACTACTGTATTAATAGAAATTTTGCATTTCAATTTTCCGCAATAGTTAAATTATTTTTAGTATTTGATTATGGCTATTCATTAATGACATAATGGACGATGGTATTACTTTGATTTTTCATTGAAATGAAAAAATCCATTCACTCGATGAATGAAAGCACATACTCATAATTCAATGGCCATTTCTACATATATGTAGTATGCAATGTGTATATTAAAGTCAAGGCTTCGATTTCACCAATCCAATATCATCATGTTGCAATTTAAAATAAAATTAATTATTTCTTTTATATTGTATTTGATGATTACTTCAAAATGCAATTATTTATAATGATGTTATAAATTGAACTTGGAGCATTGAATATCTAGGATTAACGTATGCTGTATCTCATGCAATGTATTTTACTTTTTAATATATATATACGCACACATGTTTACTAGATAGGATTTTGTATGAAATTCGTGAATTTGTTCGCAAAAGCTCCACTTGCATTCTGGTAAACCAAGAGAAATCGCCGCATTATTTCTATGGAATAAGCTTCTTACTACCAAAGTGTGAAACAGTATTACAGATATGATAACATTATATGCGATGACCTTAAGCAGTTTTATTTTCATACGTTCCACCATATTCAACATCGCACAATACATTTAACACATATATATCGTTAGTTTCCCGTTGGATATTAAGACAAGTGTTGATTAAATGCATCTTCCAAGTATTCAAACCTTCATACTAACATATCTCTATTATCCAATTAAATAAATACCTACATATAAATACTCGAGATAAACAATTAATTAATTCAATGTTTCTCAATATATTGCATGAAAATTGTACGGGTTGGAATATATAATAATTTGAAAATTGAACTTTATTGCACAGTAAAGAAATCAATGTGGCGTTTCGCGTATTGCAATTAAATTTATATTAGTTTCAGTTGCAAATGCATTAATTAATTGATCATAATATTTCATAACATACCGCAAATTTTCCAATGAAAATCAAACGTTGTACCTGTAATCAGCGAGTAAAATAACTTTATTTCCCTAAATAATGAAATTTCTGTTATCAATCATGGGAATGTATCTATTATATAAATCTCAAATGTATGTTTCAACATACATTTGATATTTATGTAATTATCAATTAATTATACGTAATCGACTATTTAAATTTGAAATGATATAAATTTAATTTATTATAATTTACTTTATATAAATAAATGACACAGTATCTTGTATTCGAAATATTGAATTGTCATTTTTATAAGTGCACATGAGATTTTTCTAATTATAAACGTGTCAGTAAAATGCTTACAAAATTAATTTAATTGTCAACATTCAAAAATATAAAATCATATTTCGATAAATTTGATCTTCTATTATTTTCCAATAATTATTTAATTAAAAGTCAATCATTTTACTACAAATGCACATAAAGATGTATGCAAATAAATTTTGATGATGATGTATTTGTCATTGAACATTACAAATAATGAAACGATAAATATAATTACATTAAATCCACTATGCAATTATAAAAAGCAAAATTTTCTACAACATAGCATTTCATATTTACTTATAAAATTTGGTACACTGTGAAAAATATCGATACAATGAATAACAACGATACATTAAATTAAAATATGCCAATTACTCTCCATATAAAACCAATCGAATAATTTAAAAATACCATTCAATCGCAAATACTTCATGAGTAATGCAATAAAATTTTTCATCCTGCGGACAATATCAATTAAAACTTGATCATATACCAAGTTTATAAATTCTTCAACGTAATTGGAGAGATGATAAAACGAAATATATATATATATATAAGAAATGTAAAGATGATAAATATGGTCGTTGAATGTGAAAAAAGAGTTTGAAGCAGATGCATCCAAGTTATGATCAGAAACTTACTTCTTCTCCCCTTATATACTTCCCTCTTGATCTTGGCTCTCCCCCCCACCGCCCCTGCTCTCACTCCCCTTCCTCTTTACTTCCCTTCTTTCGCATACCTCTATCATCCATGACGATCTCGTTGGTGTTGGTGTCGACGTCCTTGGAGGATAGTGCATTTCCATATATAAACGAGCTGAGGCTCTGTACGTCCGATTCAACTGAGATTGGCAACGTTCCAAGTGGCCGTAGGCGCAATTCTGACTCCGACACGGTAGTCAGCAATTTAGTTCGGGTGATAGGGAAGAGTGAGACTATACCATCCACCCTGAAAAGCCACACTACGAGTTACTACCAATCATTTCATCCTCCCCTCGTTTCTCTATACCTCTATCACCTCACAGCGACTTGTAGAATCGTTAAACATTGATCTGAAATCTGGATAGTCAACCTGTTCGATCGTATCGTACAGTTACTTCCTATTCAAGAGGACATTTTCATATCAGCCAAAGGAGATATTTGAAGATTCGGTGTTGAAGGATATCTCGAGATTGTAGAGAAGTTTCAGATAAAACAAAAGAAATGTTACTCCATTTGCTTTTGCCATTTTATACTCTTGTCGTATTTTTCGTTTTTTTTGTTTTTTGTTTATTCTCTTTCTTTTATTTTATTCTCAAGTCTCCAAGTTTGTGGGGGCAAAAGCACTTTTGAGTTTTACTACTCCGATAATCCATGCGAAAATCTTCTTCGATCCTTTTGGCTGACGGTAAGGGAAAATGAAATGGAAGAAAATATATTTTGAAAGGAAAATGAAGTATTTCAATTTTTCTTTTTTACTTTTTTTTCACAGTTGACAATTAGCTTTTATTTTGAATTGCAATGTGAAATAATTTATATGAGATATTGCATTCATATTATTTTTGTTTAGTTTATTAATAATACTCGCAGTAGAGTATTATTAATACACATGATCATGTATACAATGTCAGAGTATGAAGTACTTGGATTATTCCAGTAATTATGCCACTCACCTGATGACACATTGCAATAACGTTATCATCACACTTGTATCAACTCTATTATTGTATCGCGTTTGATCTACGCCTGAGGGAATATTCCATCAATACTGCTACTAATAATACTTATATGTTCCAATGCACATTTTATCAGCCATCTTTAATACTCCAATCATTTTCCATCTAACAACTCCATTATTCAATATTCAATATAACGCAAATCCAAATTTTGTCTTACACTTCTAACATAATCTCTATACTAAAATTTATGATTAGAAGTGAACCCTTTTATCATTTCTCATACATTGACAGATCATGATAGTTCTATAAGACAAAATTTACACCAGAATAACCAACAAAATATATATTTAATCATTTTTAATATCAATCAATTTTCATATTTGTCTTCAGAATAAAATTTCATAGCAAGAAATTATTATTATACCTACTCAAACAAATCAGAATGTTGATAAAAATTAATGGATCATTTAAACAAAGATTATGCTTATTGGAATAAATATATTGACCTGGTGCGAATTAAAAAATTGTTTCACAATAATTCATTGATAAACAAATAACAAAAGTAAATATTAATATTGATGAAAAATCCACATTTCATTATATAAGAGAGAATTTGATTTTTCTGGAAGTCATCCGTATAATATTTTCATGAGATTATAACTCATTTGCTTGAAGAAAAGGACAAAAATTCAGACTGTATCAATTGAAATAATGAGAAAATGTGAGATAGCTCTGCATCAAGTCACATAAAATATTTTCACTCTGTCATTATGAGTGTACATAAATATACATTATTATAACTCATTACAGTAAACATTGCATCATTTACATGATAAAACGTGTATAATTAATGAATCTTGTGCTAAATGTGAGCTGATGAAACATCAAACCACCTTTTGCATATACATGAACCATCCACATACCAACAATGTTTTGATATGATACACCCTGTATACCAAACAATGATCCCATACTGCAAACTGTCAAGCTCCAAATGGATACGATACCTCTAACGAGGATAGCGTTTGACAAAGTTAAATCCTTGTTAAAACAAGATTAACGAACGTCGAAGGTGTGAAAGAGAGCAAAACAGAAAGATGGAAAATAAGACAAACGATCCACCATCGAGCAAATGTCTCACGTGGCGGCCAAGGTGTTACGTACTTCATTTACAAGCACCGTATACTTATTGAAGTTTACGAGATAATTAAATGACAGTGTGCCACACAATCTCTTTCCAAGACTTTATCTTAGTTGTATATTACTCTTGCTCATGGAATGGGATTTTAACGAATTTAACTAGTGTGTATGTGATTCTGTATGTGAATATGTGTTTATTAGAAGGTATACAATTTAATGAGCATGTTACGTTGGTGGGATAAAGTTGAAAGGATGACTCTGAATAATAAATACAGAAAAAAAAATAATATTAACCAGTTAATAAATGTGGGTAGGTAGTACATGCTATTGGGAATACTGTGATTTAGATGGTTGAATGAAGAAACATTGGTAACTCTACGTATTACGACCCACGGGATCTCATCGGTCTTGCCAAAGCACCATACCGTAGATGGCTGGATAGAATTTACAAATCTACAAACGCTTTGATATTCATTCGAGATGAAATGAGAAATGGCCGGTTTTTTTTTCTCTATGTTTTGTTCATAGATGGATAAGGTGTTTTGTTGGCAACTACGAATTCTCATTTGAACAACGAATATAAACTCGTGGTTTATTTATCGGATTCAGTGCCTCGAAACCCGTATATTTGTTTCGAATCCAATATGATAGATATATGTGTTCCTCGGATTTAGATCAGGATTGGAATTACATTGTCAAAGCATCTGTAGGATATGGAGAAAGCAGATTTTCCCTTGTCACGGCAACTACCACCCGTATTTTCACAGTAAACAGGCTGTGAATTCGCTAAGACCAATATTCCAAGCTGTCTATAAGACAAATTGAGGAATGAAAAGTCCATTTTGTTCTTTCATATTTAAATTTGTTTCGATTGACATAGCATTTACGAAATAACAGCGTAATATATTATTTGTGTCACTTTGTTTATGTGTTTTATTGGGCAATGTTAATATGTTGAATGTTGGATATTGGGTTATTTTTATTGTTGTCACTTTGCTGTATTAAAATTTCATTTTTATGATTTATATAAAGTTTCACAATTCCATATAAGATAATCATAAATATAAATATTTTTTGGTTTTATACGAAATTTAATAGTTCATAATTGATAAATTATAAATGCACGATGTTTAATAGTCAATCAGTGGATTGGCAGCTGTGATTCTTCAAAACAAAAAATAATTTTCACGTAAAATATATAGGTGCAATAGTGACATATACCACAAATTTATTTTCGTATTTTCATGTTGTACATCATTGTATAATTCAAAACGGAAATTGTAAGAGAGCGATAGTGCAATTTTGCTGTTTGGAAGATTGACTTGCGTTTCTATTCACATACATACAAATAAAGATAAAACACCAGAGACTCAGATGAACTCGCTATATTTTTTTTTTTTCTCCAGAGACCTTCTTACTTGTTATCTCATGCCACAATTCTTCACTTCTATTCTCTCTGCTTTATCCGATTTTTCTATATAAATCTCAGTAATGTCATGAATTTTAATCTTCCTCTATGTCCAACAATCATCTCTAACCATCCCACACACACACACACATTATAATTGTTGAAAACAAACTATTAATTAATAAAGTTTAAAATTGCACTGAGCCATTCGGTATCGGATCCCATGTTCATGAAAACTGTTATTCAATTTTCCTTTGACATATATTAAAAATTAAATTAACTATACACCTGCGGTTTAAATTTAAAGTTTGCAGCAGTCACATTAAACAAAACTGACATATATATCATGTGATAATTCCAAAATAGTCTCCACAATGACAGACAGGAGAAATTGG
>CAJUYH010003316.1:0-33318 GCA_910591685.1 Galerucella tenella | reverse complement strand
TTAGGTTCGGAAGAGTGAATGAGACTGAACGTATCTAGCAGTATATGGAGTGGTAAATTTGTTTCAAGTCTGTTTTCCTCTTCGTTATTGACGTCGTTTCTTGATTTCAATTGATTGGTATGAACTCTAATTAACTTGTGAGGTTGACTAAGTAAAACATTGTACATTACTTTGCCAATGTTTTCGATTACCTTTCCTTCTATCCAATCATGTGAGTGGCTCATTTTTACATAGACTGCTTCTCCTGGTTGAAAACGTCGAATTCTCGCACCGTTTTTTTGGTTAAATTGTTCTTCCATTTTTGTGTTTGTTCTAATTCCTCTATGATTGTCCGATGGAAGTAGTAGATCTAATAAAATTCTTGGTTTCCTACCAAACATCTTTTCGAATGGAGAATTTCCTCCAGGGACGTTTCTGCTTGGGGTAGTCCGGTATGTTTGTAAAAATGTGGTAATAATTTCTTCTGTAGTCTGTCCTCGCATTTTCTTCAGTGCTCTTTTGAATGAATCAACAAAACGTTCTGCTTGGCCATTAGATTGTGGATGGTATGGAGGAGATCGTATATGTTCGATTCCATTATTTTGACAAAACTCACTGAATGTACTGCTGGTGAATTGCGTTCCATTATCAGACACTACAGTTTTTGGTATGCCAAAAGTAGCAAATAAAGAATTCAATTCTTTAATTGTAGAATATGACGTAATGGAATTCATTTTGATAACTTCAGGCCATTTAGTAAAAGCGTCTACAACTATTAAAAAGTTTTGTCCTTCAACAGGTCCTGCGAAGTCTATATGAATTCTTTCCCAAGGCATTTCCGGAATAGGCCAGGATGCAAGCACCATTTTGGTCGGGAATTTTGAAGCTTGTAAGCAATTTACGCATTTGTGTACATATTCTTCGATTTCTTTATCTATTCCAGGCCAGTATACGTAATTTCTTGCTAGTGCCTTCATTCTTTCTTTACCTGGATGTCCTTTGTGTAGTTGTTTGAGAATTCTAGCCTGGTATTTTCTTGGAATGACTATGCGATGACCAAAAAATATACAGTCTTCAACTATAGAAAGTGAATTCTTTCGATTTGAGAATTGTTGAAGCTGTAAATCTGATACCTTATCAGGCCAGTTATTAGACACGTAGTGTGAAACTTGTTTTAAGTTGACATCTTTTGAAGATTCCGAAGCTACCATTTTGGCTGTGACTGGTAAATGTTCTAAAGCATCGTTTAAAATTTGTTTTACGCTGGTTTCTAAGTGTACTGCTGCTATAACAAACTCTTCATCTGGTTTAGATTTCCGGTCCATTAATCTTGACAGGAAATCTGCGTGACCAAAAGCTGTGGTTGATGTGAACTGAATCTCAAAATCGTAGGATAAGAGCAATAAACCCCATCTTTGAATACGATTTGCTGTGTAAACAGGTAAACCTTTTCTTGATCCAAAAATAGCCAAGAGTGGTTTATGATCGGTTTGCAATGTGAACCAAAAATAAATTTATGAATCTTGGTAACAGCGAATACTAACGCTAGCGCCTCCTTCTCAATTTGACTGTATGCTTGTTCTGCTGAAGTGAGTGAACGAGAAGCATGGTAAATAGCTTTTTCAGAGCCATCAGGAAATTTATGAAGAATACATGCACCAAGACCATAGGAACTTGAGTCGGCAGCTACAATGATTGGTAAATCTGGTTTGTAGTGCGTCAATAGTAAGTCTGAAGAAAGAGTTTTCTTAATGTTGTCAAAGGATTTTTGGCATTCAGCTGTCCAATGGAAATGTATGTTCTTCTTTAACATATTATCTAAGGGACATCGTAAATTCTTCAGATTTTTGACAAATTTGCCGTAATAATTTACTGCTCCCAAGAATGATCTAAGAGTTGTAATATCAGAAGGTGGTTGCATTTTCTGAATTACTTCGATGCGCGAACTATCTGGTTTTATTCCTTCTTTGCTTAAAATGTTACCTAAATATTTGATTTGTTGCATAGAAATCCTGCATTTGTCAGATTTCAGTCTAAAACCATAATCTTGAATTCGTTCAAGTACAGAATAGAGATTTGCATTGTGTTCCTCAATTGTTCTTCCTGATATGATAATGTCAAGATATGCAACCATATCCATGCCGGCGAGCATTGTATCCATGAGTTGTTGGAATGCTCCAGGTGCCGTTTTGACTCCAAATGACAGGCGATTAAAATTATACAACCCCTTGTGAGTAGTTATAGTTAAAAGTTTCTTGGATTCATCGTCTACTTCCACTTGAAGGTAGGCATCAGATAAATCTAAGTTACTGAAGATTATACCGTGTGCTATTTTAGAAAATATATCTTCAGGAACAGGTAACGGATAACAGTGTGATTCTAGAGATTCGTTTAGACCAGTAGAGTAGTCGGCGCATATTCGTAGTTTTCCCGTAGGCTTCTTAACTACAACAATTGGTGCGGCCCAATTAGAAAAATCGGTAGGTGTGATTGCTCCTTGTTCTTCCAATCGGCATAACTCCTCCTCAACTGCTTGTCTGAGGTTGAATGCTACAGGACGCTTTGGACGAAACACTGGCTTAGAATCTGGCTTAAGGTAGAGTTTAACTTTATGTTTTGTGCAATGACCCAGTCCTTCTTTAAAAACTTCATTAAAATCACTTTTAAGTTTTTCTATTGTAACAAAAGTTTCAATTTTTGAACAAAGTTTGTTAATGGGTACTTCGTCTAACTTAAATTGATATATCCAATCCAAGCCAAGTATATTTAAATTTCTGATTGAAGTGACGTAGCAATTTGCAGTTTCAATAATCGAATCTTTATCCATCCGGACTTGGCATTCAATTTCACCCATGAGATCTACTGTTTTTCCACAAGCGTTAAATGCAACATTCGACGTATTTGAAATAATCGGTTCTCCAATTTTTTTCCATATTTCGGTATCTATGATAGTAATGTCCGAGGCAGTGTCAAATTGAAGAGATAGTTGTTGACCATTCACAGATACTGTTATGTACTTACGAGGAGTATTGATTTGGTTTACGGAAATTGTCTTTAACTGCTTCTTTTGAAACTTGTTTTTCTTTTTGTTCTTAGTGGATGTCGTACTTTCATTGTCTGTAGATTCTCTGGTTTTTATTGATTTCTTTTCAAAACATGAACAGTAACCTTCTCTGTGTCCAATTTTGGAACATACCTTGCATGTGTGTTGCGAATATTGGCAAAATTTCTTGAAATGCATGCCTCCGCATTGCCAACAAGGTGTTCTTGGCTTCTCTTGATCCTTATGCTTTTCATCTGAAATCTTGTGAATCGTTGGATTGTTTTTGTTTTCAACGAGAGTTGTATCACTTTTGAGATTGAGTATTCTTTGACTTTCATCCACTAGTGTTTGTAAAGATAAGTCATCTTTTTCTTCGTTAATTTTAGACAGTAACCTTGTAGTGATATCGGAATAACTTGATGATTTTAAACCTATTATGAATATGAGGCATTTGAACTGATTCTCGCTCAGTCTTTTCAAATCAAAAGCTTCGCAATGCTTGTTTACGTAACCTGCGTAAGTCAGAAAATCATCGTTGATATTTTTCTCCGTCTGTAAGCATTTATAGCGCATGCTAAAAATAGATACTGGTTTTTCAAAATTTTTATGGTAGTTTCAAAATTGTTATCTCGTGGATGTTTTGGAAGAATAAAATTTGTGTACCTTTCGTGTGCTTGATTGATTCGAATGTAATGATGTTATCGGGGTCCGGTACGAATTCAGTAAGATTTCTTCCCAACGATTCAATAAGTAATTCGGTGTTGTTTGTGTCCGAATCACGATTTGCACCCGAGCTAGATGAGTTTGCGGCCAGCATTTCCAAAATTTTCATCTGCTGCTCCAGCATTCTATGTAATAGTTCTGGTTCCATGATCCTCGTCGCCAACTGTTAACTACTGTAGAATATAATTATTCAACACGTTAATTAAGAAAAGAATATATTAAATAGAAATGTACAAAATAAGTGACAACTCTCTAAATTATCTTGTCAAAAAACTCTCTGACATATATCTGACCATAATCTTGTATCCTAGGTAGTAGTAGTCTACAACAAAATGTTAACGCCAAATCAATTCTTCAATGCTAATTGACTCTAACTTTCGAGTTTTTGAGGTTGTTAATGTTAATATAAACATGAATTGTATCGTTCATGATAACAGATAAAAGATATGTCACTATCACTATCTATTATCTAATTATATGAACCTACCTTCCAACGAAACCAAAATATAACCTCTAATCTTCTTCTTCTTCTTTATCCTTTATTGGGTAATATCACAAGGGATAATTTACTTTACGTGCATTTTGGTTTGTTTACAAATTTGACAGTTTCCCTCATCGCTCATTGGCCACATGTACCGAATCGAGTGACGTCACTTCTATGCCGATAATTTTTGGTTGCAATTCCGAGCGTCGAAAACCGTGGCATACAGAATAGTGTTATATTAGTCCTGTCGGCCGCGCAACCGATGGCTGTTGTTAACATACCGATACCGACGACTGTCAATGCCGCGTACAGAATAGCGCTCCAGGTAATACAAACTTTTAAATTGTTGAAAAAAATAATCTTCCCAAATACAACTCGCTCTTCAAATTTTATCACATAATTTTTCATTTTCATCACTCAAACTTGTTTATTTGAGGCAAAAACATTCAAACAAACCGAATTTAGATAAAATGCCTCGTTCTAACGGACTCGTGATTTTATCAATCGGTTTGTTTTCATATTTTTGCCAAATAAACAAGTTTTCGTGGAATGGAAAAAATTATCGATAAAATTCGAAGCACTCGTGGTATTACCTTTGATAATTTTTATTCCACATGATTGCGCGTCGGGTCGACGTTTCGCAATTCGATTTAAAATGTTAGGCTACGTGTTATGTTGATTCGCTTCATAGGTTACCAGTTTTGTTTTTTTTATACTGAAAGGTTAACATGAATAAATTACTTCTCCTTTCTTCGCCTGGTCTATGGACCAAGTGAGCTAGATAGGTTTTTCGATCGTTTTATGGAAACTATATTTTCCCATTTATTCTAGTAAACATTTGTCTATTGTGAAATAATGGCAATATAAATATAAAATATGGCTAAAATTGCATTGAACAATCTACTGGAACTGTGTTCTCGCGATTATTTTAAGAACCCTTCTTTTTTATTACCAGCAATACGTTCGTGATAGGACGAATATTTATATACACCTACTTATCGGGGACATTTAACGTTAATTTTCAACTAAAAATCACAAAAATATACGTAATTTTTTATTTTTACTCTAACCACATAAGATATACGTACAAAGTTAGTACCTGTGGAACATACAATATTACGTCCAAAAAATTACATTTTCAATACATCTTAGATCATCAAGAACCTGTGGAACATACAATATTACGTCCAAAAAATTACATTTTTCTTACATCTTAGATCATCAAGATAGTTAGTACATCGATGTTATATGGGAAAAGATAAAACTAAAATCCAAGCCGTAACGAGTTACGGAAATAAAAGCTGGCATTATTACCCATTCACCGCTCTTTCTGAAATTTGTGACCATCCGATATCTAGACATAATTGTCAAAAATTGTCAAATATTTAAAAAAAAATGGCGGATTTTTGGTACTTTCAATTGCGATTTTCTCTTTCACAAGTGGATAATCCAAGAATTTTTTTTATTGAAACGTTCTATAGCAATAGGGCTTTCAATTAAAAAAAATCATTGCGAAATTCCGAGGGTCGCGAACCTTACCGGACCCGATGCCTGTTTGCTCGATGCATGTGGGTTTGCCCCAAACTTTAGCATCACATCTTATTTGATTTCATGACTTATTAAATTATCAGAGGGTTTTAATTTGCTCTACAAGACCCAACTCGCGAAACTGCTCTTCATCTTTACTAATTGCTCCTTGTGATATACCTAGGTGAAACAGGAAATTTCTTATGGAATAGGAATATGGAATAAGCAAAACGAACACGACTTTTTAGGATCCTCGAAACCACTTGTCATGTGCCAATGCCAATGAATTTCCTTTGTTGTCAGAAGAACAGTTTATAATTATATTGTTATTGATAATATAATTTTGCATATTTAGATATTTTTAGTAAGGTTTAAATCGTAATCGGCACAACCTTAACCTTTTTTGCGCGATCGATCTTTTTTGTTTATTTACAGCACCGGTTGTCAGGTCGGTAGGTTGTGTTTACTGATTTCTAAGTGTAACACGTCGGTAAGTGATTTACTTACCGTTCAGACGTCGGTAAGTAAACTACATATTAGCCCTACATACATTTAAGTGGTCCTAAATAATATATTACCTCATTCATTACACAAAAGAAACAAAAAAAAATAAGAAGATTGATATTTTTTAATGAACAGAATCGAACAGAACAATATTAAAAGTAATAAATAGCATGTAAGCAATTTCACCACAATGCAAATTATATTTTAAACTGATCGAGAAGTATAAATGTCACTTTTGACATTTCGTTCATTTCGAAGAAATTTAAATGATTTTATTCGAAATTCGAATATTTCAATACGATCGCGCAAAAAATGGTATAAGCATTTCGAACGTTAAGGGTAATACCGGTCTCCAGCAAAATTGGAGGCTTCGCTACGCTCAGCCTCCAAACATTGCTGTCGACCGGTAAACAACCCTTACCGTTCTTGATACTTAATATACTATGAATAAACGTCAAACCGGTCAAACGTCCAATATTTAATGTCCATGACTTGAAGCTCATACTTTTCGGTATGTGCTCAAGGGGCAAGAGGAAGGTCACGGCGTCACGCCCGGTAATAAACGAACGAAATTCATTCACTACGAGCTGCTACCAGCAGACAAAAGTAAATAATCGGAAACACCTTTTGATAAGGCGTTTTAAACCAACTAACTTTGCCACGGAAACTCTTTAAAGTATCTTTTCCGTCGACCGTGTATTAACCTATGTTATTAACGTTCCCAAAATTGGACAAAATCATACATTAGTTATTCCTATCAATGCGTGATTCACATTAATCAACGATTTTTCTACAGGAAACCTAACGCACATTTTATACATTATATTAATATTTACAGTTACCTGTGGTTTCGGCAGCCAAACAGAAATTTCAATGTCATTATTTATTTTTGACAGTACTTACCTATGGAACAAATAAATATTTTTAGTTTGTGAATATTGAGAAAAACGAATACAACTTATAGAGTCGTCGGAAAATCTTTGTAACTAACACGAGTATTGGAAGGGCAATTAACAATCTCGAACATTAACGCACTCGTTCTGCTTGATTGTTAATGGCCCTCATTAATACACTTGTTGGTTAATGGATAATGGATACCATCCAAAGAGCACATTGCTATGGTTTTTGCTCACTTTCTTATTATCAACACCTAAACAGGAAATAAGTTTTGGGTATATTGTAATAAGTTCTGAGTATATTAATGCAAGCTTCGGCAATCACATAATTTTTTTCATTCTCAATTGTTGCAATAATATTTTCGAATGAAGAATGAAGAGATCTTTCAAACGCATTTCGCTTGGCTCTTATACACTAAATTTAATATCCTTGAATGTTGAGCATACATATAAGGGTGTGTGTGGTCTGTATGATCTGAAAGGAATTTTTGTCACTATTATAACATGAGGGAATTTAATAGTCAGTATAAAAAAAATTATGAAAATAATTTTCCTTTCAAATACTTTATTCACGGAAATTAAATTTTTATTACAAACGAATATTTAAAGAAAATAATTTTCTGTGCATGAGCATAGTTCAAAGGTTTTATTTCGACGTGCCTGTAGTGACTTCTTCCTTATGAGTACCCCTAACAGATTCACTAATTGCCTCGTATACCTTAGAAGTTAGGATATTGTACCTTATTAACATGTTTTTTTTGGTCTTCTTAGGAATTACTCCAAGAGTAGTGCAGGTATTTCCCAAAAAGAAGATTAAAAATATGAAGCTAAGACCTGTAATTTCCCAAGATGCTTCTGGTTGATAACTCAAATTGAACAGTATTATAGCATTACTTAGCTGAAGAAGATATCCAATAAAAAGGAATGGTAGCAAAAAGGATAAACCTCTCCACATCCACGAGTGGAAGCCTTCTACGGTTATGTCCATATTCTGCATTTCCCCTAAAGCTTTCAGTCTGTACAAAGTTCCTTTTTGGTATTTGAACTGAAGGTACTGGATAAAGGCACTGTAGATTGTGTAAATGATAAAATGCTTTCTAAATAGTTTCCAAGGTTCGTTGTAGGGCCAAACTAATAAAAAACCACTGCTAACAATAGATAATAAATGATGGACTCTCCACCATCCTTTGATTCTAGATCCATTCACTTTCAAAATACTTTCTCTAATTGATATGATACAATAATACCATATCAGAAAACCCATGAACAGCTTTTCCAATGGTCTGGACTTATAATAATATAAAATAACTGCAAAAATTAAACCAACACAATGTGAAATCAATTTAAATTTTTCGTACTCTTCTTTGTATTTGAATTTGTGTTCTTTGGTGAAAAAAGATACGTCTATGTTACCTAAAATTAGTTTCAACATATATCTATCACTTTTCTTTGGCAAAGTTTGTTCCATATCTTGTAACTCAACTTCTCTTTTCATTATATTTTCCTTTATTCCTTTAGTCTTTTCATCTTCAGGTATACTCTTTAAATTTTTTTGTATAACACTCAGTCTATATTTTTGATGAACGATATGATTTCTGCAAATATCTTGTAACTCTGTTAATTCTTTCACTTTTTTCAAATAATCTTCATTCCTGGCTTCTAGATGTTTGTAATCTTCTTGAAGCTCTTCCCATTCTTCACAAACACTTTCCATAACTTTAAACATAATATTTAGCTCGTATTCTAAACGAATTGAACATTTGGTTGACAGACAAGGTATGGAATATAATAGAAGATTAGATAAAACCTAATCAGGAATCTATCAGGTATCTATAAACTTGAAACTTTGGACTGGAAATAAATTAATATAAAATACTTGATATTTTATTATTTTCAACGACATGATTTATAGTACGGTTTGTAACAGTAGAAATGAAAAAAAGTGGTGCAGTAGAAGCAAATCCAGTAATAAAAAGTAGAAGTTACAACTACAAAAAAATAAGTGCAATCAAAATAAGCATACTTAGTGCTTTGCTTTTAAAATTGGACTTCGTGAATAACTTTTTATTCAACAATCAAACATTAGCGAACATACCTAGGGAAAAATATTTTTTTCCACGAGTGGGCGGAAAAATGAATTTTCCACACACATTTTAGTGTGGAAAATTAATTTTCCCGCACCGTGTGGAAATAATTTTACACCTCAATATATCAAATTAATAATGAGAGGGTATATTATGGTGGTTGCGAAATGCTTTAGTTACCATGTGTAACTAACCAGCCACTACCAGCAGCTCTATCGCATCCACTGACATACAGCAAGGCCCAAGTACTCAGCACAACTTTGAACAGGAATTCGAAAATGAACTACACTCGACTGACATTATTATCCCAGAACAGCAAAGAGCAACAGATCCAAAATTGCAGCCATTCAACAAGCAACTAGCATCTACCATAAATTTAAGTAATGCAAATAATTGTACTTTTACTATGAATTATAATATAAATAATTAGGTATTAGATTTTGACATGTAACTATTATTGTTAATAATATTTCACTTTATATCTTCTGTAAGTTCCTTGTGGCATTATTTATTATTTTTTTCATTTATTTTTTTGGGAATGAAAACCACAATAATGTTTTTTTTATTCTTTTATTTCGACGTTTCGGTAGCGTTCCAGCTACCTTTGTCAAGATTAAATGATGATTTTACTTCATGTTTACTTTATCAATAATCTAATAAAATATGTTTCTAAATAAACTATAAGCACTTATAATCGGATAAAAATTTCTCAACTTTCGATTAGTTCTGTTGACTTTCCTCACGCTCGTAGAAAAACTATTGTACCTAACACTTGCGGAAAATAATGTTTCGGCTGCTTCGCCGAACTCCGCTACGCTTCGTTTGGTGAACGGCAGACTCGTGCGGAAAAATTTATTTTCCGCACTTGTTAGGTAAATATTACGTGTCTGACCCAGGGGGTCCAAATCTACACAGCTTTTATTTTCGATGCTTCGAGTGTTTCAAAATTCGTTGAAAATCTAAAATTATCTTAGATTGTTCCAATTTTATCCTATTCTACAAATTGGTTAGTTTAACTTCACAGAGCTTACATAGTGTATTTAGTCAGGTATAAATATTGGCAATTAAAACAAGTTGTATATCTCTGATACCTTTTTCAACTTGATATTATTACCATTAGGTCATATTATCTCACCGGAAAACATAACTCTCATTTCCAAATCAAGCCAAAACAGCGAATTTACCTTTCCAGCTCCCAAATTGGTGACGATTTTATGAACAGCCATGCTTTCATTACTGTACTTAACCAAATCTTGAGTGCACGTTGTCTTGTGACACCAAGATAATGACTCGTTCCGTCTAATGTATATTTTTCCATACTTCATGAGCCTTACGAATAAGATGAAAAAAATGGAATTAAATCCTATGTAACCAATATCCTCCATCAAGATAAGTTCAATCTCACCCGAATTCAGTCACATTCTACAATTAATCAACTCTTTACATGTGACACGATTTTCTGATGGGACATTGATGGATTTTTCCATCGACTAGGCATGCTGAAAGTTATACTTTCAGATCACGCACCAACATAATTATGTTTGCAGGAATCAAACTTAAAGGACGATCATATTTACAGCTAAAAACATTCATATACCGCCAAGACAAACAGATGTTACTCACGCCTGCGGAGGTGTTATAACAATAATCAAGAAATCGATATTTGCTGAACTGTTTCCAGTCAACACAACAAAAAAGCAACAACAAAAAGGCCTTTGTTATTTTGCAGCATTTATTCACCTCATGGAAATAAAGTCTAGTATATCTCATTGCTATTGTATGACTTCCTATAGTTTTCTGAATCTTCCCATCGGTATATTCACAATTTTCACGTTATTATATTGATAATGAAAATCATAATATTTTCTCGGGAAATAAAACCTTTTTTATTTTCAATTTTTGATGTTTCATTGATTCGGGTAGCAGCCTAGCTACCTAGCATTGTTTGAAATTTTTGTTCTCACCTGGCACAAAAGAACAATCATGGCTGTTAATGATATATGGATTATATTTTTGATAAATATAATGATCAATAGAAAATATTTCTTATGAATAACATTCTGATTGAAATACAGCCTATTGAGAATGAAATTTAGTGGAGAGCACTCCCCAATATCGGTTTTCTTGAGGATACTGGTTTTTTTGGAAATCTAGTCATTAATACCCGTTTGTGAGAATGATACTTTTGTTCCAAAATATGTTCTCATCAGTTTTGTGGTATTGAGTATTGATCAACAGCAATTCCAATAATGGACACTTATGATGCTATCCTGATAAGGAGGGTAATTGATCATTGAAATTTTTCCTCTCTAGCATTGGTTACCAAATTTATTTGACAACAGTCTGTGCAATATTAGCTATACATTTCTTTGCATTTATATATTCGTATCAAAACACTTTAAACTTTTCGTAATTTAGTATCGGGCACTTTTAATGAAATGCTTGCTAACGCTCCCAAGCATGTTAGCAAATACCTTTACTGTATCAATCAGAATGTCATTTATGAGGAATAATTTTAATTCACGATTATCTTTATCAAAAATATAATAATGTTAATAGACCCTGAAAACTTGACACTTTCATGCAATTTAGTTTGAAAATAGGATTGATTGACTACTTATTCAATTATTTTGTTAGTGGGAAGTGGGAAGTTCATTGGTTCAATTTTAACGGATACAGAATAATATCAATAATTCTAAGAGTAGAATATCGTCGGAATTGAGAAAGAATGGTCTAAAATATCGAAAAACACATAAATATTCTCAAGCGCAAGATGTTATCGTCAACTGAGGCTGGTACACTTTGCTTATAGAGGCGTCAACAGCATAACATGCAAATGGATAGGTACCATGCTCGAACAACGTAGAGAATTGCCCTGACAATGTTAGATACGGAGATAAAGCAAAATTTGCGAATAAAATCCTTGTCTGGTGTGTAATTTCTAGCATAGGTTTATTCCGACCTTTTGTGGGAAGTGTGAGGGGTGCAGCCTTGAATAGTCAGAGCTATATTGATAACTGCCTGGCCAAATTACTTTGGTTTGTCCACGTACATCTTGCTAATGCAAATATCATGTGCTGGCCAGACCTTAATTATGCCTTTACTCATGAAATACCCAAAACTTACTTCGACAACACCACATTCCCTTTGTTACTAAGAACTATGATTCTCCATCCAAACTTGCCGCAGCTTCACCAAAAAGAGTTGAGCTATCTTTACTGTTTAGGAAGGTTTATCATGGAGGCTGTGAAGCCCAATATGAAGAACAATTGGGACGGCGAATTAACGGAAAACTTGAGGAAATTAATCTGAATTCCGTCCAAGAACTCATGAGACACATCTGGAGAAACGTGCGTTGGTTGGATTAGAATAAATATGCCACATAATTCGATAGTATAATTCAGTTGAGTATTGAGTTGTGATTCATGATAACTACCTAGTTAGTGTTTAAATTAATTTCTTCATAAAAAAATCCACTAAATGTTTTGTGCCAAAACTTTTAGGAGTTATGTAATATTTGTCTTTCTTCCGATTCAGGATGAAAACATTACAATATCTCAAGTGTGTAGTGGTGTATTTGCGTTTATTTGTTGTCAATAATGACTTTGTGTCCATCTGTTTTGAGCGTTGCGTACCCAGAGGGGACTTCACTGTCCGTCCGTGTGTCACCACGCTGTATATCATAACAGTTAGAGCTGGAATGTTGAAATTCTCACAGATGTTGGATGTATTTCTGTTGCCGCTATAACAACAAATACTGAAAACAGTATAAAATGAATATTCAAGAATTACGTTTTTTTGCTCCTTTTTGTTCAATATTATTCCATATTGTTACATCAACCAATATCAACCATGGTGGACTAGTTAGTTAAACCGCCTCTCTAGTACACGGAAGATCGCAAGTTCGAATAGATATGCAGGGCCAATGTTTTTTTTTATTTTCCATATACCAAGTGAAGATATGAGTATGAATCACAAAAGTTAAATCAATCATCTAAATAAATATAATCAGCTTCACTTTTGTAGCACTTGTTTTTATCTTTTTGTTTGGTGTTACAAATGATGCATGATTATTCACCGTCTTCAATCAACTTCCTTTCACGAGCAATTTTTTGAACACTGCTTAAACTGATACTCGTTGCCAATACGACACCCTCCTTTCCTAGAGTGTAAGTAGATGCATTTCTCACACCAGATGACTGGCAAATGAACTCAAAAAAATTTCATCCATTTTCAACCCCAATTCCAACCTCCCTGGAGCCCCCCATTTCAATAGACTTAGCAAAGCAGCTGTAAAAACACACCTGAGTCAAAGTAGAACAGATCATGACCTACGAAGAGTTATTTTAACCCAAATTGAGGCCCTCTTGAATTCTCGGCCCCTAGCGGCTATAAGTGGAGGCCCTAACGATCTAGTACCCTTGACTCCAGGACATTTTTTAACCATGGAGTCTCTTGCGACCTTTCCTCGACCAGATGTATCTGCTGTTCCCATGAATAGTCGATCGCGATGGCAAGTGTTACAAAGAATGTATACCGATTTTTTGAAACCGCTAAAGTCAAGAATATTTGCACAGGCTACAGCAGCGTAGTAAGTGGACCATATCAGACCCAAATATAAAAATAAGCACGATGGTCCTCATAAAAGATGAACAAAAGTCTCCTCTAAAATGGTCTTTGGTACGCACATAAATGCCCTTCTTCTTCACGGTGTAAAACATGTGGTTATCCACACCATAGCTCATTACATATTAAAAGAAACTTAAATACAGCTTCTACAAGCCCAAGTTCATCCAGTCTTACTCCAGACAATCGAAATTTTACCTTTTGTTTTGGGATCTTCTCGTATTTTCGGCGACAAAGGTCAACCAGTTGCTCTCGAAACAGTATTTGGGTGTGAAACGTGAACTTTGCGTTCAACCTTTCAGCTCTTATTTTTATAAATGAATTTCTTCAGAATTTTGGATTGTAGTGGAAAAGTCCATACATATTTCCTAAGAATATTGTTTTTGAAAAATTAATAAATTATTTCACTTTTGTGATTCGTGGTGGAATAAGATAGTAGACCAAGAATCAATATTCTTAATGTATTTAACCGCAAAATTTAAAATTTCGAAGTCTCCTAAATACGAACGAGGAAGGTTCCGGCGGGTCTTCTCTCAACGTTTGTCGACAATTCAACAACTGTGCAGTAATCCATTTAAAAATTTTAACACCAGTTTCAAGAAATTAATAGTTGCCGTTATCACTCAAGAATCTGGATTACTGGTATGTTTTTTTATATGTTATTGTTACCTTTATATTTTGAAATTAATATTTAATGAGTATTTTTTTTGACAAAATGTCTACCCATTTTGGAGGCCAAATGGACATACCTTTCCTATTCTATTTAGCAAAACTTTACATTAGATATTTTAAGTTATATATGATTGATTCTTTTTTCATATAAATCGGATATTTGTCTAGGATGAATCCTCAAGTTCGATTATTAAATTGTATTTATTGAGCTGGACAGATATCCCTATAAGCATACATTTTTTTTGTCACATTTTTTTTCTTATTCCGGTATATTTTCATAGCACAGTTCTTGGAGTACCTATAATATTTCCTTGGAGACATACAGTTCCTGGGAGACAAATAGTCCCTTGGACTATAACAGTCCCTAGAAGTACCTACAGATAGTTCCTTGGAGACATACAGTTTCCTGAGATACAAGTTTCTTGAAGACATACAATTTCCTGAGATACAAGTTTCTTGGAGACAAACAGTTCATTGGGATGACAAACTGTTCCTTCGAGTGAAACAGTCCATAGGAGTACATCAGTTCTTTGGATGACAAACTGTCCCTAGGAGTACAACGTTCCCCAGGAGATTCCTCAAAGTTTCCAATAATTAAAGTACAAAGTTGGGCATCTTCGGAAACATATGTGTTAGTGCTAAGTATTTTTTATTGTTCAGTAACCCTTTTTCATTGTAATCTCAATTTAAATCAAGATTCAAGATTCTACACTTGGAAAATTCTGGGAAATAGAGCAACTTCCAAACTCTAACAAACATAATATGTCTTCTGATGATTTAAAATGTGAAACTTTGTACTTGTAAAACTTTGTGAAAGTCAGTTTATAGTGAACGGTCTGGTGAATTTGTTGTATCGCTTCCTTTCAAATACCCAGAACTTCAATTTGCAGATACTTTTACGTGAGCATCTCGGCGTTTCAAGTCACATGAAAATCGTTTATATAAAACACTCGAACTTCATAATATGTATATTCAGACTTTATCAATGAATACCTTGAAAAAAATTATGTTTCCGAAGTTTTGTCTTCCGATTATCAATCTTCTACAGCATTTTATTTACCGCATCACTGCGTCTTAAAGTCAGACAGCACATCTACTAAGATCCGGGTAGTATTCGATGCCAGTGCGAAAGGCTCGGAAGAAATAAGTTTGAATGATACATTATTGACCGGTCCGAAACTTCATCAAGATTTAGCGACTATTTTACACAAATTTCGTACATATCCAGTTGTATTCTGCTGTGACATTGAACAAGTACTGTCAAATTCTTGTGAATCCTGAACATAAGAAATATCAAAAATTTCTCTAGCGTTTTTCGAACAATGAGGAAATTAAAGAGTATATACCTTTAACGTGGTAACCTTCGGAGTTTCTACAGCTCCATATTTAGCTCTTAGAACATTGGTAGAGTTAGCTACCCTTGAATAAAACATTGTGCCTTCGACGTAATACAGGAGTCAATTTACATTGATGACAGCGTCAGTAGCGCGGATTCTTTGGATTCAGGCCTAGGTATTCAATCAGAATTAATCACACTTCTTAAAAAGTAGGCTTTGAGGTGAGTGAATGAACGAGTAACCATCCTGCCCTATTATCAGATGTTCCTTCAACAGATACTCAAATTCCTCTAACTTTTGATAATGAAAGTTCTCGGGCTGCAGTGGAATCCCAGTTCACACGTATTTTTCTATAAATTCACTTCTATTAAATCCAAATGTATAAGGTGTAGTATCCTCTCGCCAACAGCTAGAATTTTTGATTGCTCGGGCTTCTTGGCTCCTCTTATATTTATGGCGAAATGTGTGCTCCAACGGCTATGGTTATTGAAATTGGACTGGGATGACCAGCCATCTGATGACATTATTGCTATTTGGGATCGTTATTACATGGATTACCCAGCATATCGAAAATTAAGGTACCGAGAATGCTTATTTCCAAGACAGTCACTCGGCTAGAAATACACGGTTTTTGCGACGCTAGTACAAAGGGATATGGGTGTGTTTTTATTTTAGATATATCACTTCTGATCAGGTTCAAATCCGCTTAATTTCAGTCAAATCTCGAGTGGTACCTCTTCGACTAGTTTCCCTACCCCGCTTAGAACTTTGCCCTGCATATTTACTTACAGAACTATTCAGTCTTGTTGAGAACGCATATGCTAAGCGCTTAACATTAAACTCTTTATATGCTTGGTCCGACTCGCAAGTTGCCCTTGCATGGCTTTCTTCTTCACTACATCCGTGGAAAACGTTAACTGTTTGCCTTTATTCAAGAGACAACAGCTGTATTCTCATGGAGATACGTTCCTTCTAAAATAAACCCGGAAGATTGTGTTTCAAGAGGGCTGAGTCCATTGCAGTTAGTCGAATTCAATTTGTGGTGGTATGGTCCCGATTTTTTACTGTTGGATCCCGAGAATTGGATTTAACAGCCGTCAGTTGTTGTAGACGTTTCTGCAACCTCTCAGGAAGAACTTTATGTATTTCAGTGGAATCTTCATCCATTATTTCTACTTCATTAGCCACATTATTATCTATGAATAAAATCCAACAAATTCTCCCTCATATTTTCCGTTTTATTTCATTCACGCGAAAACAAAAATTTTATTATGGTAACATAAATATAATTTTCTCAGAGATGGATAGCGCACTGCGAGCGATCATGAAGAAAGTTCATGAGGAATGTTTCTATCACATGATTCGTAGTAGCAAAACAGTACCTACTCTACCTAAACACTACAGAAAATGGGCATCTTTTGTACACACACTTGGTGTCCTCAGGGTGGGTGGTAGGTTGAGAAAATCATCGAAAGATGCCAAACACCCTATTTTGTTACCCAAGAATCACCGTTTTACTGATATTATCATAGAGCAAATTTATCCAGAGAATCTTCATCCAAGTGTGAAAACATTACATAATTTATTCCACAACACTTTTGAATAATTTCTCCTCGTAGCGCAATTTCCAGATGCCTTTCTAAATGTATAAAATGTTTTCGCTCTAAGTCTCAATCATATATACCGTTTTTGGCTGATCTTCCCTCGTTTCGGGTTTCAAAAGTAAAAGCGTTTTCTCAAGTTTCACTGGAATATGCTGGACCGTTTCCAATAACGATGGGAAGATATCGGGGGCAAAGACATCCAAGGCTCATACAATATGTCCCCCTAAGCTGGAATCATGTTGAAAACTTTTTTATTATTAATTTTAAGAAGGAAAGATATTCCTTATAAAAAGTTCTGCTTTATATAAAACCTAGAATACAGTCATCAAATATCAAATTTTTTGGTTGTATACGAGGTTTGTCAAAAAATATTAGCTTCACTCAAGAGTAAAGTAGCTTCAAATTTAACAATATCGAAAAATGTTACTGGAAAAAGTTGATAGGAATTAAAAAATACGATCAAGTATGTAGTTACATTTATTTAAATTGAAACTTCAGATTATTTTACTTTTTACTATTATATCTGTTTCTATTTTGAATCAACATTTATATCTTGTGATCACGAAACACATGATAATCTTTTAGGTTTTCCATGTTTTTCCCATAATTTTGCATTTAAAACGCGGAATAAGTGCATACTCATTCATTTATTTTATAAATAATAATATACATTCAAACACTAAGTTATAAAATTAACATCATATATTAATATTAGAAACAAACTAATTTAATTTTCACTCATACTAATGCTTCGAAATATTCAACTTTTTTCAGGAACATTTCTAGATATTGTCAAATTTAAAGGTACTTTACTCTTGAGTGAAACCCCTATTTTCTGACAAACTCGTATACGACTGAAAAATTTGATATTTGATGACTGTTTTATAGGTTCTACATGATGCAGAACTTTTTATGAGTGATAACTTTTTCTCCTAAAATTAATAATAAAAAAGTTTTCCATATGATTTCAACTTGGGGGGACATATTGTATATGTCTATTAGTTTTTTGTGCAACTTAGGCTATTCACCCTGAACTTTCGTCAGGGGTGATTCTACCAGCAACGTCAGATTTGACGAAAATAATTTTTTTACATTTGAAAATAACACATATCATGTAGTTAAATAATAAAACCAGAAAAAATGAATAGTGCTAGATAAATGGCCCAAATAAATACAAAATATTTTTCACATTATTTATAATTTTTGCTGGGACAAAGCCACGGAGCTGAGATTTAATGGATTTTATCAAACATTTTGATTACATTGTGACAAAATTATTTATCATGTGATAGGTATATGTGCAAATATTTAACTATACCAAAAACATAAAAAAAATTTCTCTCACAGTTTTCTATTTTTCACATTTTTCAATGTCGTTTTTTTAAAATTCAAATATTCCAATTTCTTTGTAGTTACAATTCTTACATTTTCGTTTCAAACATTTAGTATTGGTATGATTTTCACAAGCTAAGCTTTTTACAATATCATACGGAGCTGCTTCTTTAATGATGTTAAACATTTCCAGTTTAGACACCAGTAGGACCATATTAGCATGTGCTTCGCATAAGCAAGTTTATCTATATTTTGCTTTTAAAAAATCACCCAATAAAGCATAACTTAGTTTTTTCCTGGGATACGCGCTCAAAAATTTTTGATGTAGTTCTTTTATGGATTAATTCGAGTATTTTTTGTGCTTTCTAATTTATCTATCTATCTATAACCATTTCCGAACTTGAAGTGATTTTCATAATAATTGGGATAAAATATGTATAATATATGCGAGAACGTAACGCTATATCAGCCCTATAGTTGAATCTCAGCTCCTTAACCACAAAATGGTAACGGAGCTGAGATTTCTCAACATTTATCGCTGATTTCACTTTCAATTTTAAGGTTAGGATTTTGATATTTGACGAATCATTACAGTTTATTAAGAACAATAAAACCCCATTGTATCATGCAAGTACATATACCTCGACGGAAAATATACGTGAACACGGAACTGAGAATGAATAATAACATTCTCACCTTTACAGATAATAATAACCAAAATAATACAGTACCGATTACTTTCATGCGCTTTCTTCAAATGAATGACATTAACCAACAAACAGACGCACGTGTACGATTGCACATAAGCATTTTTGCCATCTAGTGGATATTCATGAAGTCCAAGCTCTTGTTCACGGAGCTGAGATTACAATACGGGGACAAATCAATGTTGGTCCAAAATGAATATTGTTGTTGGAAAATCAAAGTCATTGTTCCTGACGCTGATAATTTGAGAGTTTTTTAAAAGAATAATCAGTTTATAAATACTTTTTCCAATTTTTCAAATGTGTAGTTCATACCTATTCTAACTTGCCATACTGAATGTGGGGACATGACACAGACACGGAGCTGAGATATCATTTTATGCTTCCAGTATTTTGTTAAGTTATATCAAAAAAATTGAATTAGAGTTTGGAGAAGAATTGAGATCAAATGTAATCAACTTATACATACTGAATTATTTCATCATTTTCGAAAAATTAACTGGGGCATGAATACTGACGTTGCTGGTAGAATCACCCTCAGACTTGTTCACAGATCCGTTCCTTGCAAGTTTCAGACGTTTAATAGAGGCAAAGTGCCTGACATTTATTCGGATCAAGGCACTAATTTTGAAGGAGCGTACCGACTAAGAACGGCCGTCGGCCATATCTCAGGAGTGGATTATAGCACAGGTTCGGGAAAAAAATTTATAACAAAAGTGGTCTCAAAAAACGCCTGGAAATTATTTTTCAGAATTGTAGGTCCACCGCGAGAGGGCGTATTTGACAGTTAAAATATTAAAATGCAAAATTTTTCAAAATCTACTCAATTTAGGAGCATATTAAATATCATAATCACATTTTTCGACAAATTCTGCATATTTTTAATATGACAGGCTTAAATCTATCTCTTCAAATAAGAGGTGTGGAAGAGTGGGAAAAAACGCGAAAAAACGCCTGTAATTCCGGTTCTGCTTGACCGATTTTAATAAACTTGATTTTGTTTGAGAGAGCTTTTGTTGAACAATCGAAAATTTGTGAATATGAAGCAATCTGATCAATAACATAAACGCTAGAGGGCGCTGTTTCATTTTTTTAATATTGTGTTTTATCGTAACAATTTTAAATGGGAGCATACAAATTGAATTATTTCTTGAAAAAGTAGACTAAATTAGTAATAAAACACTGCAAACCGCAAGGCGATGTCTCTCTGCTATCCTGAGATATCGTAAGAAACAGGTAAATGGCGGAAATTGATCTTTCAACGTCCAGAAGGCTGGTGAAGTAAGTTGTGTCACATTTTTTCAATTATATAAGAATGTTATATTTGTTTCCAAGCGATGTGTTAGTAAATAAAATATCAATAAAAACCGATATTTGGAAGTTTATTTATTTGGCCACCGAGGTCTCCAGACCTAACTTGTTTAGATTTTTATTTGTAGGGGCGTGTGAAAGATCTCGTTTGAGCCGATAAACCCGCAACAAGAGCTGACATGGTTGAAAGGAAACGATAGACAATACGAATTATTTCAAGGGCAGAAATTGAAGATGCTGTTTTCTCTACCCCTCAGCGATTGATTTCATGCATTGAAAATGATGGACGACATTTCGAACATCTAGGGCGGCACTAATTACGTACCTAGTTATTTATTAAAGGTTCCAATTGTTCGATTTATCACATTATTTTGAAATTCGTTCTCATTGTTAGTAGCCAGCATTACATTCAGGTAATCTAGTGGCAACCATAACATTAGTATGATGACAGTTTAAATTACTGCAGACCAATGTAAGATCTTTCAATTCAGGCAAAATTTAATAACTTCTGCTAACGGAACCAGACTTCTAGACGTTCGAAGAACAATTCCCGCCATTTACCTGTTTCTTATGATATCTCTAGATGGAAAAAAAATATTGCCTTGCTGTTTGCAGCGTTTCATCACTAATTCAGACTACTTTCCAAACACCTACTTCAATTTGTATGCTTCCATTTAAAATTGTTACGAGAAAACACAATATTAAATAAAATAAAACAGCGCCCTCTAGCATTTATGTTATTGATCAGATGGCTTCATATTTACAAATTTTCGATTGTTCAACAAAAGCTCTTTCAAACAACAACAACAACAAGTTTATTGAAATCGGTCAAGCAGAACCGGAATTACAGGCGTTTTTTCGTGAGAACGAATTTCAAAATAATGTGATATCTCGAACAATTGGAACCTTTAATAAATAACCAGGTAGGTACGTAATTAGTGCCGCCGTAGATGGTGGAAATGTCGTCCATCATTATCAATGCATGAAATCAATTGCTGAGGGGTAGAGAAAACAGCAGCTTAAATTTCTGCCCTTGAACTTCCTAATATCGGTTTTTATTGATATTTTATGCTTTTGATTTACAAACACATCACTTGAAAACAAATATAACATTCTCATATAATTGGAAAAATGTAGCACAACTTACTTCACCAGCCTTCTAGACGTTGAAAGATCAATTCCCGCCATTCACCTGTTTTTTACGATATCTCTGGATAGGAAAGAGATGTCGCCTTGCGTTTTGCAGTGTTTTATTAGTAATTTAGTCCACTTTTTAAAGATATAATTCGATTTGTATGCTTCCATTTGAAATTGTTACTAGAAAACACAATATTTGAAAAAATGAAACAGCGCCCTCTAGCGTTTATGTTGAGCTCTTTCAAACAACATCAAGTTTATTGAAATCGGTCAAGCAGAACCGGAATTACAGGCGTTTTTTCGTAACAAGGTTCCCACTCTCCCCCACCTCTTATTTGAAGAGATAGACTTATACTTGTCATGTTAAAAATATGCAGAATTTCTCGAGGAATGTGATTATGAGATTAATTGAGTAGATTTCAAAAAATTTTGCATTTTAAAATTTTAACTGTCAAATACGCCCTCTAACGGTGGACCTACAATTCTGAAAATAATTCCCAGGGGTTTCTCGAGGTCACTTTTGTCATAAAATCTTTTTTCCTAAACCTGTGCTATGATCCACTCCTGAGATATGGCCGACGGCCTTCCTTAGTTGGCCACCCGGTACAATCAACTTAACGCACTTGCCCAACAAACTTCTGATAAGCTCTCAATCAGGTGGCATTTCAACCCCCTTGGAGCCCCTCATTTCAATGAACTTAGCGAAGCAGGTGTTAAGTCTGTAAAAACACACCTGTATCGAGTCAAAGGAAAATAGCTTATGACCTACGAATAGTTATCCACTCTTTTAACCCAAATTGAAGCACTCTCAAATTCTGGGCCCCTAACGGCTATAATTGAAGACCCCAACGATCTAGTACTCTTTACTCCGGGACTCTTTTCAATCATGAAGCCCCTCGCGACCTTCCCTGAAACAGATTTATCTTCTGTGCCTATGAATCGTCTATCGCGATGGCAAATGTTACAAAGAATGCATACCGATTTTTCGAACCGCTAGAGTCAAAAATATTTGCACACGCTTAAGCAGCGTAGTAGTGGACCAAATCAGTCCCAAATATGAAAATAAACACGATGGTCCTTATAAAAGATGAACAGAAGTCTCCACTAAAGTGGTGTCTTGGACGCGTAATTAAATTATATCCAGGGAAAGATGGAGTGATTAGGGTAGTTACATGAAAAAACTCAAAACGAAATTTTGCAGCGACCTGTTGTCAAGGTCTTAGTTTTTGTTTTATTTTCTTTCTCATTTTCCCTTCTGATATATAATTTAAAAGTTATTCTTTTTTTCCAATATATACAGGCGTATATATATGCATAAATATATACAGGGTGAATCACGACCAACGGGATGGAGGTTTACAGCGAAACGGAGGAAGTTTTGAAATGTTTCTCACTTTAGTAGTTTGTACATTCATATAGGCTACATTTTGAAATTATTTTGAAATATACAGGATGTTCAAATAAAGTGTGGCGTATCAGAGTTATATTTTTTCTCATGGAACATCCCATCTTCCATTGCATTTTCTGATTCGCTTCAAAAAATAGAGGACTCCTTCATAATGGTTCACTATACCTAAGTACAGAGGGTTCCGAGTTATGTTGACTATTTTAAAAATGTGAACATTTTGAAAAAAATTAATGACTCATTGATAAAGTAAATTCTAGCAATTTTCTCTCACATCTCAATAGTTGAATGTATTCCATGATTGAGTACTAAATATCTATTCTCTTCTTCTCTTCTCATTTTTCTGAATATATAATATCTTCTGCTCTAGTATCTTGGAAATATGTCTCTTTTGTGCTATAAGCTTAATAATTATTATGGTGGTAAACTGGATTTATCACTGCAATAACATGTTTGCGAAACTTGAGATTATAACGTATTTAATAATTATATTTGGTTACCTACTGAATCTGAGGAATATAATTCTGGAATGTTAATTAGTAGAAACTTAAATTAGATAATGAGTATCTGTAAAGTACTTTTGTCACTTAGGTTGAAATGTATTTTGTCACCCAAACTTAAATATCTTTCTTTTCCAGTTGAATTATGTCAAGCTACGAAATTATTCATAGCTTGATTTGGACTATTTTCACGCATAGCACAACATCATGAAAGTAAAATATCTACTATTGTTAATAGTTCCTCATACAGGGTGGCGCATTAGAAACAGTCCACCTCAAATATTTTTGGAGAGGAAGGTTTTTGCGGCAAACCCTGAGACACGTCGATTTTTTTTTCGAGGGAGAACTTTCGATAGTTAACTTATGGTTGTACGGTCATTCCCCTTAAAGGGGGGGTCGAGTGGCACATAATTTGAAAGGTATTTCTATTCTTTTAAAAGACATGTTAACATTTTTGTGTTAGGAAGTGTTGAAATTAATGACAAAAACCAGCTGGAAGTGTGAGTGGAAGAAATTAATAAAAAGTTGTTAGAAAAGTTTTAAAGTAAGTGTTCAAGTTCTAATCCGTTCACTTCCAAACAGTAATACTACCTGTTCTGTACTTTTCCGAGCATTTTGTAGCGTAACAGAATTTACTTCACCATATGCCACAGTTATCCGGTGGCGAAGATCTTTGGTTGCGTTTTGCAAACAGCACTTTTCAAATAACCCCATAGGAAAAAGTCCAACGGTGATATATCAAGCGATCTTGGGGGCCATTCAATGGAACCTCTTCTACCAATGCAATGTTGAAGAAAATAGTATATTACGTAACGTGTGTGGTAAGAAGCATTTTACGCACGAATGGAAAAGTAATTCCGTGAGTGCGTGAAATGTAAAGTAACACGAGTTACGTACTATACTTTACCTACGACCTACTTGTACTTGTATTTATAAGAAGCATATGAAATAACAGTTACATAATTAGAGGTGCTTGGTAAACTCCATATCTATTACTTTATTACCAATGAAAAGGAGCACATTAGAGAACTAATTTTTAATCAATATTTATATATTGTTTATACTCGAAAGTCCATTTTCTAATTATAATCGATACATATACTTAGCCCTTTGGGCTTTTTATAGTTAAACGTGGCCATATCGAATGTTTCCAAACAGTGAATTTTGAATAAAATGGCGACGTCTATTGACAGTTGCTAAGATGTTGCTAGGGAAGCCGTGCGATTTACTTTACAGCTGTGCGTTTTTTTTACAGTGCGTAACAAAAATCATTACATTGATACCGACTGTGTGTTATTGACTGATTACAGGGGATGTCGTAGGTAGAATAATTTTCTGGGATCTGATCATCGTTTTCCACTATCTCCATTATTTGAAGGTAGATGAGGTTTCAGAGCAAATTGAGATAAGATTCACCCTTTAAGTTATGGGGTAGGAAAAACGGACCAACATTATTATTTCCAAAAACCCCAGCCCACACATTCAATTTCTGTGGAGCCTGTGTATGTTATTCTCTCATAATCGCAGGATTTGAATCACTCTAGTATCTGCAATTATATTCGTTCACGTGACCATTAAGAAATAACGTGAACTCGTCAGAAAAGCATATCGAATATATAAAGTGTGGGTTGTCCACCTGTCTTCTAGTCATCTCCTCACAAAATAGGCTACGGTGATCTGGATCGTCTTCGTTGAGCCATTGCACGAGATAAATTTTATAGGGATGGAATTGATCATGTTCCAAGACCCTCTGAATGCTTCTTCGTGGAATTCCTGTAGCTCCTGCTATTTGTCTCGTGCTTGCAGTGGAATCCAATGCAACATGTCCCGAAAGTGCAACCAGTGTAGCCTCGTTAGTAACAGGATGTTGTCTTCCATATTTTCTGTTAGAAACGTTTCCGGTCTCCATGAACTTAAATATTAAATTTATCGCGTGGGGATATCTCACATTCTTACCGGGATTACGTTCATTAAAAACTCTTGTAGCTGCCCGTGCAGACTCGTTGTTTCTGAAATAATGTGCCACAATTTCAGTTTTCTCTTCAGATGGCTTTTGAAACAGTAGTCACTGCTGACAACTTATAAGTTACAATTCTAGGTTGAAGTATTTTATGATTTAGAGGATTTTAAAAAACGCATTCGTGCAGCATCTCGTAGCGTTACACCAGCTATGATTCAGACGGGGCCTGTACAACACTTTTAATAAGTTTGGCAGCTTGCATGGATTCTGCAGGAAATAATTTTGAACACTTGCTGGATTTTGATGCTTTTTTTGTTATTAATTTAAAAAAATACCAAGTATGTTGGAATACAACGATAGCAATTTTCAATGACAATAATTATCATACAGAGGGTGCCATTTGAAAATAAAAAGTGAGGGATAGCTACCATAGGGCTGTCAAATGTAAGACATTTTTTATGTCATTGGGAAGGTATACGATAACTTGGGACACCCGGTATAAGGATATGCAGTGCTTACAAAACTGTATCAACAATGGGGGTAGTAGTCATTTCGGGCAATCCACCGATAGAGCCGCTGATCAATGAGAGACATGGATTGTACTCAGGAGTGGACGAGAAAGAAGCCAGAGCTTGATAGATGCATGCATAGGACTGGTATGACAGATCTCGAACAAGCGACTGCAATTATGGCAGTGCTGCAGTGTTCAAATGTTGTAGATGGACAATACTAGCAGACAAGTACAAAAGAGCTACCAGTAAGACATTCAATGTTTATAATAGGATTTAGAGGAGTCATAAAGACTAAAAGAAAAAGAGGAAAGAGCGGATAGATGGAGGGAAACAGATTTTCACTCTGTAGTGATGCAAAAACGGTTCCGGTGTAAAATAGTGCGAATGAGAAGTCCCACACAGCGTGCGTAATGCATTTCCACCTCCTTGAAAAAACACTGTTTCCTTGAATAAGTACATAAATCAAGAATAATTGTCCTGGTATATCTTCCCTTTAAAGTACAGTGAAGAGTTTTATTCTTATTGTACATATTTAGAGTGTTTATTCATCTATATTTTAACAAAATGATCTTAATCACTATTTTGAAATTAGATTGGTTTATCACAACTTTTGAATTCTCGAAGACAAGTTATTCACATCTTGCATATTTAAAGTACCTATAAGGTTAGTTATATAAAATAGTCAGTGATGAACTTGCATATCCAGCTTGACATATCAGAAGTCTGGTTGAAGTTTCTCTTGTTTTTTTCCATAGCTTTAAGTGAGTTCGGTTGCTAAACGGGTAGACTGTTCCATCGATGTACTACTTGAAAACATAAAAACCTACCTTCATTTCTTTTGTCCATTATCTTGCTGAAAAATTTTCCTATCCTCTTCATTTTATTTCATGTAAGATCAGTTGTGAGCTGGATAGAACCTTCCATTGAATTAGAACTTGAAATTATATAAATAATATCGTAATTGTTTTTTCTTTTATCCTATTTTAAGCTTCTTCGAAAATTTTCCCATCTTTTCCGATTTTATGATTCAATCATAGACTTACCATGAAATGGTAATGGTTAATACCTTGTAGTCCACTAAATTATTTCCAATTTTTTTTTTTCACTGAATAAGATGTTGTGAGGTTTAACAATCTAACTTAGTGAGGATGTCATATTTTTAAGTGTTAACTGAGCTTAATGTTATTTTTTTCTCTAGATTCACTTATATTTTCTCACCTAATTGGAATTAAAAAAATTTCTGGCCTTAAGGGGTATGAAAATATTTCAATATTTCATCAAATTCATCTTTAAATTTAACACGAATATGTACGGAGAGGTTTCCGGCCTTCTATTTATCACTGCCTTTGAAGGAACTTTGCAGTAGTTCATATTAAATTTTTTTATTAAATATATAAGTAGAAGAAGCTTCTCAAGTTTACTAGGATTACCGGTATGTTATACAGATTTTTTGTTTCAATTTAGCAGCTTGGTAGATGTCTGTTGATTGAAATAATCATATACTGCTTAAATTAATACACAAAATGGCTACTAACTTTTGGGAAGCCACGGCTTTGCCTCTTTCATTTATATTCTCACTCACATTTCATAGATATAGGTACTTCTCATTTGTTCCAACTAAATTGGATGTTTGTCCAGAACTAATCTTCAAGCTATTATAAGCTGTTGGAAAAAATAGATCATTTTTCTTCCTTTAAATATACTGAAAATATTGTTGGACATACTGTGGAACTTTATATTTGAATGGGTGCATTGATAATTCCTATTTTTCTTTTGAATAACATGAGAACAAAATTGTCTCGTGCCTTGGAAGGGAGCAATACTTCGGAATGACTAAGATATATATTCTTGTAGGAAATTTCGTGCTCAACAAAAAATGGCTCCCATAATTTTTTTGGTATCTTCACTCCTTTCAAAATCGTTCGAGGTTGAAGATAAATTTATAATGATTTTTTGATATTTTCCCATTTTCCACGCTCCCATCAGGTTTATGAAAAGATTTGACCAGGTATTTTTTGTAGAGCGTTTTATTGGCTGAATCTTTTCTTCATGAAATTATTACATATCTTTGATGGGTCAGATGTTATTTGATGATATGAGTTAGTTCAGAAAGAAATTTCCCAATTGTAATAGAAATATATCAGCTTAAAAATAACATTTAATAAATATACAGTGTGACCCATTTTGTTTGGAAGCATCCCTGTAAAATCTGCATGTTTCAACCGATTTTGATTTATATTTTTTTGTTAGATTAAGTATCAAAAACAGTATTTTGGCACAAATTTTCATAATTAATTACTATTTTCAAGGCCCTCTATGTTAATATTTCTCTGTCAAAAAAGTGGATTAGGCATTTTTTTCTTGAATATGACTACACCACTGGATTCAGAATCATCACGAATGTGAACTACCAAAATTTTATGAAAAAATGTTCATTAACCACAGGGTTAATACAACATGAACTTAGGAAAAGTTGTTTCTCAATTAATTTTTTTCCTAGACTGTAGACAAATTTTGGAAATGGCAACATTGTAGGACTCAAACATATTGCACAGTGAAAATTCGAAGCCTATATTTCAACCAGTTCTGAAGTTATAGCTTCTGAAAGTAACGTAAAATTTTTCTTTATAATTTCGGTTATTAACAAAATGAAAACAACGAGTATGCCATGACGCTTAATAATAACTTCGATCAAAGTGATAATAATTTAACTTTAAGTTTGCAACTTAGTTTTTGTAATGTCCCCACCTTTATAAAAGCCATTTTCACGAAGTTCCAACAAAAGTCGCAAAAAGGCTTTGATTTTAACATTTCATTTATGTCAGTCAGTAACATTTGTATGAAAAAGTAAATACCTACTAAATGTTCTGAATAATTACTTGTACTTGACAATGGCTGCTTTAACAAATATTCAGGACAAAGTTGGAATTGTACGTTTGTGTGGTTACATTGATGGAAGTGAACAAGAAGTATCAGAAATATTTACTCGGAGACATCCAGGTCGCCGTATTTGCTGCTCCGCAGTGCACAAAATTGACAAAGTATTTATGGAGACTGGAAATTTTAATGACCGTGTGTATTGTCATAGACCACTTTGCAAATATTAGCTTACCAGTAGATATTTTAGATTTAGCTTTGCCTAAGGAAAACCTTCTTCGACGATGTTTAAAAAAACGCATGGAATATTGTTAATGTGCTCAGGGTGAGTACCTTGATGCAAGAAAATTCTTAGCTAGTGTTATGTTTAGTGATGAAGCCACGTTTACCAGCAATGGCGTAGTTTCATCACAAAATGCAAAATATTGGGCATCTGGAAATCCTAACTGGGTAATAAATTGCAAAACCCAATATTCTGGAAAGGTGAATGTTTAGTGCGAGATTTTAAAAGAAAGGATAATAGGTCAATTCTTTTTCGAGGGTAACATAAATGCCAATAGATTCATGGAGTTCTTGGAAGATGAGTTATCCGCAGTAATTGATGAACTGCTATTAACAAAAAGAAGTAATTAGATATTTCAGTTGGATGGTTGTTCTGTACACCATTCTAGGATTGTCAGGCAGTGGCTAAACGAGAAATTCCCAAACGGTTGGATAAGTCGTGGTAGCGAGTTGATTGAATGGCCTCCTAGATCGCCCGATTCAATCGTATCAGACTTTTATCTGTGGGGTCTTTTGACACAAAAGTGTATAAGACACGTCCAAGGAATAGAGCAGAGTGTTACAGAAGACGACAGGCCTGTGCTGAAATAACGCCACAAGAAATAAAAAAGCGCTAAGACATAGTCACAAACGATACTTTCTGTGGATATTAACGGAGGTCTAGTCATAAAATGTTGTAGAATTGAATTGAAGTACTTTCATTAAAATGTATTATCAGTTGTTAATTTCTATTTGTATCACATGGCACAATTTCACATTACTCTCAGAAGCTATAACTCCAGAACAGGTTGAGTTATCAGCTTCGAATTTTTACTGTACAACATGTTTGAGTCTAAGTTTTTGTTTACCATGTTGCCATTTTCAAAATTTGTCTACATTCTAGGCAAAAAATTAATCAAAAACAACTTTTTCCAAATTCATGATAACTTTGTCGGTAATGAAAATTTTTTATTAAATTTTGGGAGCTTACATTTGTGATAATTCTGAATCCAGTGGTGTAGTAATATTTGGGGGAAAAAATGGCCAACTTACTTTCGTCTTTTTTGACAAAGGAAAATTAGCATAGACGGCCTTGAAAATAGTGATTAAGCTATGAAAATTTGTGCCATACTAAATTTAACAATAAAAATCAAATCCAAATTGGTTGAAAAATACGGATTTCACAGGGGTGCTTCCAAACAAAATGGGTCAGACAAAAAACGATTTCCAAATTGGAAATATAATTACTTCATTAATTTAATGATTTATAAACAATAAATTGTTGATCAAATTTTCAATTGAATACGAATAACTTACGACCCATAACAGGTATAAGAAATTTTAAAGATAAAGATAAATTATAACCAACAAAACGATCTACAAAAAAATTGAAAGTGAACAATTTTCATGAACTTGATTGGAGCGTCTGAAAATTTGAAAAATCTCAAAATTTATTACTAATTCAACTTTGAATAACTTTGAAAATATATTTTACACCTGGTCGAGAACAACGACCAACCAGCAATTTTGTCTTATCCTAAATTATATATACATTCCTTAAAACTAAGTTATAATCCATTGATGTCGCTGTGAACTTTCACTTATCACTGTGCTCTGCTTTCAAAATTTTCACTTATCACTCACACCAGGTCTGAAGGTTTCGTTCTTTTCAGTCTTCTTCTTAGGTTGTGTTGATGGAGTAGCTGGAGCATCTCGATGTTAACATGATTATGTTACCTGTCTTCGTGGTTTTGGGCATATCTCATAATTTCTTCCTTAACTGTTGATACATTGAGGTGCAGATTTGCATTTCGGATATAATATGGAGCGTTCACAATAGTACGGAGTACTTTGTTTTGGAATCTTCGTATGAGTGCTATGCTGGTTGAACTGGCACAGTCCCAAAGCTGTAGTCCGTATGTCCAAATGGGCTTTAGGATCTGCTTGTATATAAGCAATTTATTATGTGTTGACATTTGGGATTTTCTACCCATAAGCCAATAAGAAAATAATTGTAGGTGTCCTTATTTGTGAAGCGACAAATGTTCTACAAGAATATATCTTTGTCCACGACCACCTAATAATAAGTCAATATTTTACCTCCTAACTAAAGGTATATGGTACCCATATATCAACTGTCGTGAATTATGGTTCATGATACACTGTAGTGTATTATGGTTCATAATACACTGTAGTGTATTATGGTTCATGATACACTGTAGTGTATTATGGTTCATAATACACTGTAGTGTATTATGGTTCATAATACACTGTAGTGTATTATGAACCATAATTCACGACTAGAGATGGGGGTACAATATGGAATAAACTATTAAATCTGTGTATTTTGTTCAGGAAATTTGTTTCTGACATATATCGTATCTATAAAATATTGTAATTTTTAGTATTGATACTTTTTATAACGATATTTTCTAATATTAAGTATTTTAAAACAATATATTTATAACGGTACGTTGTATTGATACTTTCTACAGTATCGCCCATCTCTATATATGTCAAATTATTTGAAGTAGCTGCCACAACATTTTGAGGTTAGTAATACTTATGCCAAATCGCTACTGACTTTTATTTATTAATAAATAAATTAAGTGTCGTGGACAAAGTATAGTATTCTACTCGCAATTTATGGCCATAATTCACTTGGATGACTTGCGCCCCTCGCCTGCGGCTCGTGACGCAAACGTCACCAATCGTGAATTATGGCTATCATAAATTGCTCGTTTAATAATATACTATAGTCATTTCGAAGTATTGCTCTCTACGTGAGTTATAAACTTCCAAAGCATAAGACAATTTTGTTATGTTATTCAATGGAAAATAGAATCTACTTGTTCATGTTACCTCTCAACGTATGAATAATAGAATTTATCTATTTATTTATCATTTGATATAAATATGGAGAAATCACACTTTCACAGTATCTACTCCACGCCATGTTCAACAAAAAAAAATTATATATATTATTTATTTATTCTATATTGTTCCATTCGACAGAAGCACAGCGGGTCTTATATTTTTCTTTTTGCCTAAAATACCTTCCGATTTTTGAAAAAATTCAAAATACTTCGCTTCTGCAAAATGTAATTTCTCTCTAGTACTCGCCATCTGTTTTCACAGTTGGCTGGAGAAACTTCACTTCCATGAATTTTGTTGAATTCTACCAAAATAACTTCCCACATTTTTTTGAAATTCCTAATTTGAAGAGTACCTACTTTAGATCGAATTTTTTTCAATTGTAATAGGTAATTGTAATCAATGTATCTGCATTTGTCCAAATGAAGCTACCACTGCCTGTTTTTTCATTCTTCATTCTTCTTGCTCATCCTGCCCTAAAATATTCTCAATAATTATCGACATAGATTGATTTTCAAAAGTACTGTTACGAACTCAGTGATTCAGAAGCCGGTCCTGTCGCAAACTACAAATTTTGGCGAATGCGACCTTTCTAGAAAGATTCTTTAACAGGTAATATTCCAGACTGTTCTCGAAGTGTAGAAGGCGGTAAATTCAAGGAAGTCTAGAGTTGCGGAGTACTATATATGCGCGGATTTTGAGTGAGTCGAGGAGTTGTTCAGTTGACAGTGAATCGGTAAACAGTTTCAGTATACAGTGAGTGAACAGATAGTGAATATAAATAGTGTTGAAGATAAATTAGGACAATTATTATACCGAGTGTAGATAAATTAGTAGACATTAAGTAGTTTGTATATAAACTAAGTTTTATTGAGTATTAATTGAGTAAGTGTTTCTTCAATAAATCAATAGTAATTAGCCATATTGATGGCTTACGTGACCCTGATATGCAGAGGACGCTTCGTT
>CAJUYH010003315.1:11331-33328 GCA_910591685.1 Galerucella tenella | reverse complement strand
ATAATCCATGTTTGCTGGAATTAATTTTAAAGTCAGGTGAAGGTAAAGAAAAAAAATAGTAACAACAACGACAATAAGTAAATATTGAATTAAAGATTTTTTTTTTCATGTTGCCATTGTTAACAATTTTTTTTTTTTTTCATAAAGAATTTTACGTTGTCTTGTACGGGAATTGTTGGAGTGTTAATGGTGAAGTATAACAAGATTATGGTATTTCCATAATAACACAGTAAAAAATTGACGATAAAGTCCTTCTATTTTAAAGTATATCAATTATTGAAGTGAGACTCTGCTGTCTGTTATTTACACAATAAAAGTTATATTAGTTAAAAAAAAATAAAAACAATATTTTTATGAGTATTATATCAATCGTGTTATTCTATTCAATACATGAGAATTAAAAGTTGATCATTGAATTAAACAGTAATGCTGATAGAATAATTAAAAAATGCAATTGTTAACTAATAATATTAACGCCAACACGATATTTCGTAACTCATTATCACAGTGATCAACTGATTACCGATTATTAATTCTCTGTACCAACATTCAAGTACACCCAAATCATTTACATCAGCAACCTGCACAAATCCACATACACTTTACACAAAAATTTATTGCAACTCTCCCCTCCTATATATTTTTTCTTTCTTTCTTTCTTCAAAGTATCGATATATGAAATATACACAAGTGGGAGAATGGAATGCACGTGGAATCTATTTTTCACTGTATTATAGCTATTTGTACAGGCAGAATGTTTTGTATGGAAAAATTACGATGCAGTTTATGCACAAGTGGCTGACGTTAAAGTTGTATAGATATGTGAATTTGTTTATATATTTTATTGGCATTGTTTTTTTGTTACAATACTCAATCGTTGTATATCGTGATTCATCCTGTCCCATTGGCGAATCTTTCATTGTATATATATATATTGAGTGTGGGTGTTATCTTGTGGACCGCGCGAAGAGAGAATGAAAGATTCGATCAGCGACAACATGAGGGGGTCCACAGTGCGGAAGCCGCGTCAGGTTTATGGGCCATTGTTTTATCCAATGGTTTGTATTGTATACCATGCCAATAAGATCTTGCCAAGTTACTCGTTTGATTCCGTAGGAATTTTATCGACACCTCGTAGTACTAACAAAACACCCACATTGCAATAATCCATATTGTTTTTCTTATATTAAAGGACAGTTGTACAATAAATAATAGTGGAAAGATGGAAAATTAATTTTAGTAATATAAATAGTATTGTGTGTGTTGTTGAGTCAGGCATTTTGTTGTTAGTGCAATGTAGAATTTAGTGGATGGCTATGGAGTAATGTTAGTATTTACAGTTTCAAAAGTTTCCATGGACTTTGTGGAGATCAATTTGACATTTATTGTTGAATTTTTCGCTTGAGAAATTTCACGGTAAAAATTGGCGATTGTAGGGTGTTATGTATTACTATTGAAGTTATTCAATTTAAAACATAATACTCTAGTGATTTTTATGTTTAATACTAATCGTTATTGCTAATTAGAACATAGAAATTATATCAGTATTTAATACACACTATTTTTTATAAAATTTCTTTATTATTGTAAATTTATATTTATAATATTATGACAACGGTGAGATTATATTTAAATGTTAAGACGTTTAATAGCAATAGGTATTACGAGTTAGACTTGAGTGGGAACTTGACTCTTATATGGTGAATAAATTAAATATTGGAATATTAAAATGTATCCAGAGGCCACTGTGATGTTCATTGTATACTGAATAAATTTGAACTATTATATACCCAATAGCCACACCACCTTTATCACACACTCACCCCCACCGTATGATATTAAAAAATTGATTTTTTTTGGCCTTTTTTTTTCATCAACAAACAATAGAGAAATATAATCGAGCACAAAATGGCGACGGTAGCGAATGTCGATGAATCATATTAAAAGAGGAGTGTGTAAAGAAGAGAAAAAAAATTCGAATATAAAGACGTGAAGATATATAGAGTTGTGGTTAATGCCTGCGGCGTGAATAAAATGTGCAGGAATAAGTATATAAGTATATATATATATATATATATATATATGGATATAGAGGGCGCGATATTATAGCGATTTAAAAATTTTCGCTTCATTAATCTTGAACGATATATCGAAGAATCGTCTTTCATTCTTCCCTCTCCCTTTTGCGAAAACGCCATTCAAACAAGAATATAAACGTGCGTGTAGTTAAAGTTGATGCACGCACACACACATTTATTTATTTTAGATTGTATTTAAACGTATATATATATATATATATGAGGGGTTCAGAGTAAAAGTGGCGTAAGTCAAAATTTTGAAAAATGCTGATAATATCGTAATGTACTTCATAAAGTCATATTTTTTTTACACTGCCATAGTTAACATAAGTCTACTGCTTATGAATAAAACAATTGATGTCATTGCAATGTTTATGCAATTATTTAAATTGTTCAATTATTTCTTTTTTGTAATTATTTCAAAAATGAAATAAAATAACAATACGAATTATAATAATGAATACAATACCAATTATAATTATTGGAAAAATAAACAATTAAATATTTATAGTTCAAAATTTTTTTTTCATTTGAAATAAACTTTAAAGCTTGATTACACAAAACGATAATTGTTGACTTACACCACTTTTTAATGTGAAAGCAATACAATTATTTGACATATTGTTTACGCGTGCATGTGAATATTTTAAATTCCTTCACTCTCCATTTAATTTTTATTGTCAATAGATGTGCGAGCAAATAGAAACGAAAATGAACTCCAACTATATACGCACATCAGTGACAATTTATGGTAACGGCTATCAAAGCTTTGGCATTCATGCAATCATATATATTCGTCGCTTTCTTGTTTCTCCATTCGACTTTTTCTTTTTTTTTTCGATTTGAGATGGAATCCCACCTCGACGCATTGCCAATCGATTTGAAAAAAACACGAGAAACTTTTAAATCTCAATCCATCGACCTCATCATTCACCTGAGACGTTCCAACTTTTCCCAGCATTTTCTGCACTCCTCTGTGTCCTCCTCTCTTCTCTCTCTCTCTCATATATACATACATGCACATACACACACCCACATACACACGTTTTTCTCATGCGAAAAATAGAATATATCTCAAGTTGAGCTTTCGAGTGTCGCACTAACGAGGCTGGCCCGCTCACTTTATATCCAACACATTCACCTCCTCATTGTCACATTCTCTCTTTTCTCATTCGTTTATTTTTTTCCTCCCTTTTCTTTCTCTCTCTCTCTCTCTTTCACTCCTTCGTTACCCCTATATTCTCCTCACCTCTTTCACTATTGCGCACACTCTTATCGAAATCCTTCCAGGAAAACGACCTCGTAGAAGCTGCGGTTGTACAAAATCCGCGTTCGAGGAAAAAAAAAATTTGAGGTTAAACAACAAAAAAAAAAGGCCTTGCATCAAGATCTTTGTCTCACTCTCTTCCTCTATATTTTTCTGTCTTCCTCTCTCCCTCCTCTGTTCCATTGCATATGGTTGTATGCCGCAAGCGATAATGAGGTTACTTTAACAAATTTTCTCAACCTTGCACGCCGCTACCTTTTCTCCGAACAAAATTATCTATCATAATGTATACACTATTGTATAGTCATGTATATACAATTTTAGAACATTTTTATACATGTCCTTACGAATTCATTTTATTTTTGAACTTGAAGAATTTTAGCGATTGGTAAATGGTGTGTCTTTCAGTATTTGATTGTATTAATGATATCTCGTTGATCTTCATTGTTCTAACATTTGAGATAAATAAATATGAAGTTTGAATGTAAGTAACCGGTAATTTTATCGGTTGATAGTCAATAAATCCAATAGATTGAATGGAACCTCTACAAATCTCTTTAGAAAATGGTAAGTTGTCAATTGAGTGGTTTTTTGTATTTTTGTTTTGTATAAATAATAAAAATAAGGAATGAGTTTGATGATGTATTATTTGATGGTTGATGTGAAAAGAGTTTTAATGATGTAAGATAATTATGGAATCATGAAAATTTGTTAACGTGACACAGTTTTCGATTGAATATAAATGTATTTTAGCTACATTTTAATTTCAATGATATAATGTTTCATTGTGATTCTTTTATTTGTGTAGTAGGTACTAAAATAATCAAATGCTATTCAATAATATAGATAATCATACACTTGTTCAAACTGAATATCTATTTTTGAGCTTATCTGCAGTAAATACTCGACCATACAAATAGTATGCCTTATTTTGTACCGATATCACCCGTCCTTGCTGATACCTGGTGACTACTCTGACATAAATATAAATATCCATCACTTCAAGCTCGGATTTAGTTACGAGTAGTGTCGTTTAATTTTTATGATAAGGAAAAAAAAGTCTTCAACTGCTCTAGCAATTCTATTGAAAATTTTTTTCAATTATTATTGAGGCATCATAAGTATATTATTTGATCGGGAGAACGACGGAGATACTCTTCCGATAATGGGGACAATTGAACTGCGAATCATCGTGAAGTTGATATTATGGGAGCTGATAGTCGTTGCTGCAATCGAGGGATTCAACACATCGCACGAATTATCATCCGGACATTTAGGTATGATTGTCTGAAACATAATTATCAAACACAATTTGACGAACGTTTCAAATTAATATTAACTATGTATACATTCCTCTAAACACAAACATCATTCTTTATGGTCATGTGATTTATAATTATGAAGCATATGTTTCGAAAATTCACAAATTGCTTCACTTTTTTTATTGATAACAATTTGTATGACATTGTTTTTCGATTTATTCTCTTTATTGAACATGATGAAAAAAAAATGTGTCCGGAGACTGAAACGTATACAATGGTGAATGTGATTTTGTCTCTAAACTATATTATCGCAACATCATTTGCTATTAATTCTGCACATATAAAAATAAATATCACTTATAAATAATCTATCGGTACAATTATCATTTCATGATAATAGTGAATTTGATTTTGAAATTTATTTGAAGTGCGCCACAAACGAGAGTCTCCGGGAATACTCAAAATAAGATATTATGATGAAAATCAGGTGAAGTTGATAGCTCTGAAAAAAGTGATTGACAGCACTGTAGCATCAGCTGTGGTGCCCATATGGAACTTTGAATCAGGCAATGAACGGCGTCCGGGATATGTAGGTATCACTGATTATTTCAACCCAAGAATATGGCATAATTATGAGTGAAATTTTGTTTTACAGTTGATGTTTCATATGCAACCAGTTTTCTATCATGGCATCAACATTTATTCCGCTATTACATATTATCCCCATACAAACACATTGGTAAATACATTCGCAAATTGAAATATTTCCGCTCGAATCAACGATTGTCAACCGATTTTATATTTTTTTTCATGTCCAGCATGGTGTAATTGATCAGTGTTTCTATATAGAACACCTTCCGTTACAAGATGTATATGATCCGAATGCAGTTGCAAGATTTATCCATCCTATGTCAAACCGATTATCATGCAGTCATGGACGATCCAGATCAACCCGACAAATAGAACCAAAATATGGAAAACGAAAATCGAATCAAAACGTCAACTTCTCGTGTACGAAAAGTAAGATTTTACCGAATCAATTGTGATAATGATCGAGAAATCAAATCTGTATTTATACAACATTAAATTCTGCGATATTGTTGCTTATAGAATTGAAAAAAAATGATGACGATATTCCAAAAAAAATTTTATACCCAGAGATTATGCTGACTGTAGATACTTTATCACAAATTGAGTAAGCACAAAACATTGAATAAATTTTAAATCTTTTTTTATAATATGATGTTATTACACTACAGCTTTCAACAAAACGATCAGACACGATATGAAAAAGTGATAATGTATGCATATGCTTATTGGAATGCTGTTGATATGCTATTTAGACAATTGAAACGTACTAATGTAAGAATTAACATTGCTGGAGTCACTGTTGGAACGGTATGTTAGAAGGCGGAGAACTATAATGTGGTATTAACCATGAAATTTAACTACAGAGTTGCAATATTATTTACAAAAAACATATAGCGATTCAAAAATATATATATTGAGTAAAAAATTTTTGTGTAGACCATCGATGTTGTGAATAAATTGGTTAATGCTGCTGATTATCGCGAAGAAAATTCTCAAGTGTACGTTCGAAAGATAGAGGCACTCGATGGTCTGGGACGTACTTACTACACTGACAATAAAACGTCACGGAATAAATTTGATTTTGTAATTTGGATGACGAGGTATAATTGAATATCATGCTGTAATTCAATGACGGAATGTTTATTCCAATTAAATACATGTATATTAATATTAATGTAATGAATAGGAATGTATAAACTTCGATCTATATTGAACATTCGTATATATTTCAGGGGAAAATTAACCGGCCACGATGGTGTGCATAGAGAACGACACGATTTAGGTGAGAATTTTATTGAGAATTTTTTGACAATTAATAATTAATAATTCATATTATCACATTTTTCGTATTTCGTATTGGGCAAATTGAATTTCGTTTTTTCTCCATATTTATTTACATCAAAATAAGATCTTATTAATATTTCCTCGCAACTCAAAAATAAAATTCGAAAGAAACTTTGTTCGTACCTTTGTTGGATAATAGTTTTGACTTTTTACCCTTTTTCCAACAAAAGAAAAGTTTCACTTCAAAAATGACAAAACGATTCACAATCACCGTTTCCCAATACCTTCTGCTATAAAATTGTTCTTTCATTTTCAACAGCAATCTCAGCAGATCCCACCAGTTGTGGAGGCCTACGTGAACACGAACGAAATGGAAAAGTATCAAATCGAGCTATTATTATGCACGATGATAAATATGGCGACTATCAAATAGCTGCACGTGAACTTGCCCATCTGTATTATTCATTCACTATATAAATATGCAATATGTTACTTTAGACAGTTCATTAGCAGTCTGACCAACTACAAAATTTTATTTTGCAGAATGTTTGTCGCCGACGATGATGTCAAAGTTTTCCACGATTCCCATCAGTCAAATTGTTTATCATCAAGGCCAAAGGCTGTGGCAAGTGGAATAATGAATCCCTTGAACGAATGTGTTGAAAGTTCTCTTATGTGGAGTTTCTGCTCTGAAATTCACTTTGAAAGATACGCCCGGTAATATCCACTTCTTGTTTATAAATTCAATATACGTCGTTTATATATTTCAATGTTCACTTGCAGTTCGAAATTTTCGTGTTGTCTTCTGAATTATCCATATGCAATAATGGGAAGTCCAAATCCTCTACAATTGTTGACCGTAGACACCCAATGTGAATGTTACGGCATGACAGCAGATCGTCCAGTGGTTTGTAGATTTACTCAAGTACATAATATCACGAACAAAAAAGGACATTTTGATATTTTACTTCTATTTTTTTTCGATCCATTGCAGAATTACAACGAATATATTTGCAGTGGAATGTTGCAATGTAAAACTTCAACAGGTGATCACAAGTCTATAGGATTGCCATTGGATGGTACAAAATGTAGCAACAATGACAATGTATATTGTATGTTGGGGATATGTGTAAACTAATTACTAATTTTGTAACAAACATCCTATAAATGTATGAACAATGTAATACGAGTTCACTTTATTTCTGAACTTCAATGATTTCATTGTTTGACAGGGTGGTGGGTATTTAAGTATATCATTACGTGTTTACGACACTTTCACATATAAATAATGTTCTATTGAAAATTGTAAATTGCAAAAAATAATGATGGTTAATATTCAATTGAAATGTGATTCTAAAAATGTATACTTTGATTTGAAGTAAATTCTTCTCTCTCATCTTCAACGTCTTCAATACTCTCACTTTTCCATTCTATCTACAATCGGCAATATATGATACTGGCTCATTGCAGCACTTTGTAAAACTAAAGGAAAAACCAAGTGCCAAAAAAAGAATACAAAATACAGAAAGAAGAAAAGAAAAATGGGAAGTGAAAAGGAAATATCCGTGAGATACAACACTCGCACTCGTACCACGCGTAATATTCAAGTATAACCGGTGCATGTACACTTTTATATATATGTGTGTGTACGTCTGTAAGTATATATGTATTTGGGCGCTTCATCGTTCGCCAGTAGTTTTCTTCGCAGAAACGACAACGATTATTCTGCTCGTTCGTGCACAAGCATGTACTTATTTAAAGTAAAGGAATGAACGAAAATTGAAAGGGAGAAACAATACAGAAGAATGAAAATTACAAAAATAATAATAATAATAATAATAAATGTATATTGTAATTTGACATGACCAGAATGTTCAACATTATTATCAAAATTGTTCTGTAATAATCAAAATTAAATTTCGGAGTATACAGCTATTTGTATAGAAATACAATACGTCAAATTGTAGTGGTATTGATAATTGCAATACAAAAATTAAACGTGTTATTGCATATTCAATTGTACCCCACCAAAGTTGGAGTTGAATGGATAAAAATGTTGTGGGCAGTCATCAAAAACTGGCGCTCAATTCCGAGTTATAGCAATCACAATGTCGTCAAACTGCGACATGTGACATTTTATTCATCATATTATGCTGACAATTTTACATTATATTTATTCTAAAAGTGTATACATATTAGTCATGTAATTTTATTCCATTTGTAATTCTTTTTTCTTTCCTCTACTCTCTCTTTTTCTAATTCTGCTTTTTTTTCTTCTTATTTAATTAATTCACAGACATTTGAATGGACCCAACGATCCAGCTACCGTGCGCGGTATAAGTCTGATCTTTTCATAGGCCGCACGTTCGTGTAAAACCGACGTAAGCACTGCAGACATATAACCGGCTTGGAACGTGGTATCTCGTCATCATTCTCCATCTTCCTCTCACTCTCACCAAAACTCTGTCTCGCACTATCTGCACACCCTTCCCAAGTTGTCTTCTGCCTTTCTAGCCCCACGCACGTGTCTTATTCTTTCACGTTTATGAGGATGCCCTGGCATTTATCCATAATTTTATCTTAATTTCACTCGGAGGCCTCCAGCTCAACAGCATTTCAAGTTCATGAAATAAACCACAAGATGACGAATTGTTCCGGCCACATGAAAAACGTGATTCTACTCTGGCAATTTTTTTTTTCTCTCTCTCTCTTCTATTTTTACTTTTTATTAATAAAAATATTTCACTCAGCGTCCTCCTCTATTTACCATTTCGTCATCAGGTCTTATTTCTTATTCTTCGGTCCTCTCTTTTTTTTTCTTATATTCTTCGTACCTTTGCTATCCTATTACCACTACTATAGCTGCTATCACTCCCAGTACTACCACTAATACTACTCTACACTCTACACATCCCTCTTCGCCATCATCAGCCAAAAGACACGCCAGTTCCTTTCAGATCGCGCCGGCTGATTACCCATAGAGAGAAAGGACGACGGACCTATTCCACTTCTTATACCTTGTAACGACGACGCGGTATGAATGAAATCGACTGAGACTCTTGTTAAATTTTAATATTTGAATTCGTTAGAATGCACACACAGCAAATATACTGTACCTCATCATCATGATTTCGTTATCGGCATCTCTATTTTCATTTTTTTTTTATTTTTTTTTAATATGTAATATGCATAGGTCTATGAAGGAAGGGTCGCCACCTATTTTTCTACTTTGTCAGTATTCACATTTTAATTTTTAAGTTGTATTTATTTGTATTTATTTGCCATCGTAAATAAGAATTGAATTATGTTTGGTGCAAGATGACTACATGTTGGTATTATTATTTTATTATTTTTCCAAAGATAGTCATTGATCGTTATTCGAGCCGACTACGAGAAATAATTCAAAATGATATAGAACGCACCGAACATTCGATTTAATTGTCAGTTCCAATTATTTTTATAGTTATGATTTTGGGTTTTTAAATAACACAAAATTCAACGAATTTCACCATCAAGACATTCATGAACATTGCAAAATTGACCCGGAACAGGCTGCAACACCAGACTTTTAATCAAACTTGAGTAAAGGAAATGCGTAAAGTAGGCATTAATTAATCAGCTGGACGTGGCAATCCAATTATTCTCGACATAATGAAAAATCCATGACAAAACTTTCGAATAATTGACAATCACAAAATAATAATACAAAAATAAAATATGAAACTAATGGAAAACATAGAGAAATATAAGTGGTGAATAATGTGAAATACCCAAGTGACGGGGGGCCCAGGGAGTATATATACATAGAGCTCCATGTAAATACCCTCATGAAAGTTCCTGATAATGTCAACAGCGATTCATCGATCTCAACGTGGAACCCATCAATTTGAGTCGATGTCGGTTGAGCACTCGTAGACTTCTATCGCGATCAACGTTTGAAACCTGGAAGTAGATGTTCCATGATGATATTCCAAACTCAACCCCCAACCCAATCATCAAGTATAATCGCATTGAATTTACCCCTATAACATGGATGAACATTTCTTTAAGAAACTTCTCATCGTCTACCTAATTTCATTTTCTTCACACACCATTTCATTGAAATAAATTTAAATATATTTATAATTTCCTTTTTGTACAATTTATATTTATAATTGATTATATTTCGAAAAATGATGACGAATGTTTCAAGAAGACATCCGGGAACATGGGAATGAGATAAAAATGAACAAAATGCAAAGCGGGCAACACTGAATGAGGGAGAGAGAGAGAGAGAGAGAGGTAAATAGATAGATAGAAGTAGTTTATTATGCCCTGGCAACTGCCTTGGAGCAAACAGATACAGTATATGAATATAGTAGTTATAATTATGAATATTTGTAAATATGTAATCAAATATAGAGTATAGCTTGTATGACTTGGTTTTGTGATAATTCATTTTTATATAGTTCGAAAGAATTGAGAACGAAGCGTAATATAACGAAGCGAGAGATAAACAGAAGAGAGAGAGAGAGAGAGAGAGAGAATCTCATCGACAGGATGTACAATATATGCTTAAGCCATTCGGGCGTCTCGTTACACACGTGTTCTCAGCGCAACTATCGCGCTCAAGTATGTTCTTTCCCTCCACGTGCGACAATCTCCAACACGTATCAGAGTATGCATAATAAATGAGAGCGCATGGGTCCAATTGTACATATATGTATGTTTATATATATATATATATATAGATATAGAAGAAGGAAAAGGGAAAGAGTGAGCACAAGAGTATTAAATGTATATATGCCGTTAAGCACCATGTTTCATTCTATCGTCCGAGTCATCTTTAATTTGGTCCAACTCGATATACGTTTCATCCCACTATACCTCCCTTGGGCGATTCAAAATAATAATGCCCGGGTAAATTATAATGCCCACTGCGTGCAACCGGACACACATCAACTGAATACGATTGTGATTATTCAAATTAAAAATTTATACAAGAATTATAAACCTTGGAGTTTCTTTTTTCCTCTCTTATATATATATATATATATATATTTATATATTTATTCATACATTTATTTATCTCTCTTTTTTTTTCTTTTTTTTAAAAATTTTTTTAAAAATTTTTTTTTTTTTTTTTTTTTATTGTTTTGTTTAGTTTTAAGATGTTACTCAGGTATGTTAGGGCTAATTTAAAAAATGTCTTCAATGCGCGCGAAGACACAACCAATTCTGTCAGTATTGTGTGTATATGTATGTGTGTATGTATGTATGCATGTTTGAATGTGTACAATGAGGAACGCGCAGCTGCGTGGCGTGAATTTAAATGGTCCACATTAAATGGCGCCGGTTGTCTAGCGCAACGATCTCGTGCACGTATATACATAGAATTCAGGACCACTGTCTTGTTCACTCCTATATCGTTTATGTCTCGCTCATCTTGCAACTCACCCATTAACCATGTCCACGAAATCACACTTGAGTGAAGACAGTGTACGTATCACGATGCTCACTACTCCGGTCATTCACATTATATTAAATAAAAGAAAAAAAATCGAAAATAAATGAATAAAAGTATTCTGGTCTTTATTATTTAATGTATGGAGTTCGAAAAAAAAAAAAGAAGAAATTTATTTAATCTGGTAATAAATAAATATTACATTTTGTTAATACTGTTAGGCAATAGCCATTTTGCCTCGAGTATCATCATCATCCCCCCCACGCATATATATATGTGAGCAAATGAATGTTGAATGACAAAAAGGTGCGATTCACAGTGTGTGTATGTGTGTATGTTTGAATGTGGTAGAAGAGAATTGGCGATTTGCGGCGGTGTGTTGACCGCTTAGCTCCATGTTGGACAATAAATCGCGCGCGAACCCGTCGTAGATCGCAATTATGAGGCCCTCACGATGTAGACGACGATGACAATAAAAAATAAAAAGAGCTACGATAGTATAGGGATAAAAAATACGAGAGTAAGAAAAAAAAAAAGAAAAAAATAAATGTGATGTGGCCAGCGAACGAATGAGAGCAGAGTTGCAGACTATACATTTCTTCTCAAAAAAAAGTCTCTTTATTTTCATTCTCTTCTTCTTCTTCTTCTTCTTCTTCTTGTATTATAATACTTCTCTTTACTTGTGCTACGATCGTCGCTCTCGATCAGTGTCGCCTTCTCTCGGTTCGTCTTTTGCAAAACCGATCGCCACGTGTTCATAATAATATACGGCAACGTAAATTCCGCTGTTTAGCACACAAAGAAAGTTTGAAAATGCCTCTTTTGTAATGGCCAGTTTAGTATTTTTATATTCAATTTTATTTATATATTTGAATTGATTATATTGGCTCGTGGATCTGAAGTTGCTATAGACATTTTGTCTCTCTGTAAATAGAGCGACTTTATTTTAGTCGGACAAAAGCATCACATTAAGAATTTTATACGTTATATTAAAATTATAATTTGTCTTAATAACTGTATTATTGTGGACATCCATAACTGATTCTTATGGATGTAATTACACGAAAAAGTATATATATATATATATATATTTATATATAAAAATTTCATTACATCTTCATAGGATATTGAAAAAAATTTTCATAAACAAAGTTATCCAATTCATGCTATATAAATGAAACAGTTGGTTGTAAAAATAACAGGATTCACTGTAAAAATTCAATTATTCTTAATGACATTTTTTTTTCACACACTATAAAGTAAAAATTTATGTAAATTATTATAATTCCAAAAATGAATTCCATTAAATTAAATACTTCAATTGTAGATTCAACAAATCAATTACAGCGAAAATATAATTTTTCACAATTGTTATAATAACTTGTTCATGTGTAATTTACAAAAAAAAAAAAAATCGCTTGCTCACATTAAAATTCTCATTTTATAAATCACAATCGCTCCCATCAATTTCCATGAATATACATTTGTATGTATGTACATACTCCATATCAACATGAATTCTATAAAAATACATGTCCGAGTTTGCTTCATTTATTTTTATATTTTATTTTCTCCTCATTATGGATCATTTTTTTGCCAATATTTTTCATTCTTTCCTCTCCAACAAATGAATTCAATACTGGGTTATTCTCGCTGTCTCGTATACATACACATATGTATACATATATTGAACAGACCTTGCCTTCTCGCATGCTAATGCATCTACGAAGCGCAACTGTTCGCGCGGCCTTCCACTGTACCTCAAATGGGCGATGCCTTTCGCCATGACCACGCTCATTTATTTTTGCCAAATTTAATACTCCAACAGGAGATTCGATCGCTGATGTATCGCGATCGCCTCTTGTCTCTCCACGCCGCGCCTCCAATTCACTATCTCCATTTCTTCATCTCTCAGTTTCCAGTCTTCTACCTCACTCATCACATATTTGTTTTTTTATCAGTTGGAAAATTATACTGAACTCTTGTAGACTCTTTGTCTCAACTCCATCCTCAAATACCAAAAAAAAAAAAAAAACTTTTATGTACATTAGAAAAATTTTGTCTGTCACTCCACATTATTTTGTTTCCAACAGCTGTACAAAGTGTATTGCGGATACAAATTTTTTTTTTGTTTCATTTACGAACGTTCTTCATACGAATTAATTGACTCAATAACTATTTTATATATTCAGTCAATTTCCATTGACAATATTGAATAAATCAAATAAATATTGCTCGCAGTCATTACAACAACTACAATATCAACACAATTTCCCATAAACAATAGCGAAATATTCATTCACCAACATCAATAACTAATAAAATCATAAATGCAAAACAAAAAGAATGAGTTAAACACTATCTTTCAATTCACCTCTACATATGCAATCCAATTCTCTTCCACCAAAGTAATAAAAAGTATAATAATAACAATAAAAAAAAAAAACAATACCATTCAATTCTTCTTCAATTTTTTTGCATTAACATTAAATACTATTAAATGATAAAAAAATACAAACTGAAAAAAGTATCAATAATAAATCAAATATATATGAGGAAAAAAAAAATTGCCGAACAAATTCTCTATAAAAACGTGGTGACGATGTGATTCGACTTTGGTAGTACCTTCATATTCCGCGCAAGCTGCTGAGATATCAAGTTTGAAAGGCACTAGATATATATATATATATATACATATATATTTAGAGGGTGGGAGTGTGACAAGTAGGGGGATGAAAGGCAAGACTGAATGTAAACCGTAGTATACGTTGAAGTGACAGTGTGAGGCCACAAGACGAACAAATATACCTTCTATGTATGTGAATCTACGCGTTCTACTCACCTTAGCTCTCTCCGTCTCTCTCTCTCAATTCCCATACTTATACACACACACACTCTATCTCACTTTATTACGCGCGCCAGTCTGCTACGTTCCATTGTCCACAGGGCGTTTAAATTTGAATCGCGGTGAATCTGATCGTTTATTGTTTAAATTTGTAGACTCGCTCTTAATTTGAATTTAAGATTATTCACTGGCGCGTTGCGAGACGATTTGACTTGGTGATGGTCGCCAGCGCGTCGGTTTCTCTGGCCCTCTCTTTCACATATAGATATAGATCCATAAATATATATATATATGTATGTATGTGTATGCGGATAAATCCGATCTTGAACCTGAGTGTAAATATCTCGAAAGAACACTCTGTCTTCCAATATTCTTTCTATGTAAACATACATTCACCTACACACACCTGACTTGTGTGTATTTATATATATATATATATATATTTTTTTTTCCATAGCTTATATGTATGTTAATATAGGTGTACTATTCTAAAATAAAAATCGATGTGTGTACACTTGACGCCCTTTATATATTTATGAAATGTATGACCAGTCATTACATGTTGCGACTGTGCAATCAACCAACGTAAAACCCATAAACTCTCAACATACAATACCTATATATATTATGTGTGTATTTATATGTTTTTTTTTACAAGTTTACCAGTATATAATATACACCGGTAATTGTTCACCAGACATTTATTAACCGTCTGGCAACCATACACTTTCTATCTTTAAACACGAAAATGGATAATTTTTTATTTTATTTATTATTTTTTCTCTTCGCTACAAGAACGAAAGAAAAAAAAAATTACTAAGAAATATAGCGATGTATTTTAACAAATAAATATAAATATACAAATGAATATAAATACCAATTGATTATTGTATTTAAATAAAATGTTTGTATATATTTTTAATAAATTTAATTGAATTTTCGTAATATTGTGAGGGGAAATATTCGTGGCGTCTTCACCTTCACGGAGGTCCAACGAATATATACGCATCGGAAATTTGTTTGCGCGTATATAATGACGGGCGACTGGCACAGGCATTTGTTATTCCGACTGTACTCATCTACATTGCATACCAAATAGGGCCGAAAGATTCACCGGAGTTCTCTCAACAAGCGCGTCCCTCTTTACCTCTCCTTCTCGCTCCCCATACTCTCTTACTCGCTCTCGCCTCTCACACACTGTCTTTCTCTTCATCCCACTGGCTGAGAGCTCTCTCCCCACGTTTCTATACGTCCACGCCCGTGCAAGTCCATCTTTACTCTTGGCATTGCCGCGCTCACTGACGTTAGTCAATCAAACAGAGAGAAAAAATACTCACCTTGGCGAACGTGCCTCGTTGAATTCCTACCGACGGTGCTTTAGTCACTTTCTTCCTGTTTTACGACTTTAAATCGAGCTGTACTTCACTGATATTTTTTTTTCTCTCTCTCTCTCCCTCCCTCCCTCCCTCCCGCTCAGTCCTCCTCTATCTTTCCCGCTCGTCTATATATATATATATATGTATTTATATGTATAGAGAGTCTTTAGCTATTTCTCATTTTCTCGCTTGATATATACACGACGAGATTTCTATATAGAATTGGAACAATTGCGTTGTCACGGTGAGCTTGTACAAACACGCTACGAATGTAATGGCTTATGATGTACACTCTTATTTCACTATCAAGTCTCATTATGTGATAAACATGATTGGTGACGTAGATGACGTATTTTATATTAATGCAGCTAGTCATTATCCAGAAATGTCCAATTACTATTCTTATAAGGGAATTTTTTATTTTTTATTTTTTTTTTTCTTTTTTAGTTCTTATTTAACCAGTATTGTAATTCTGTTTTTATGGACTAATATCCGATGACTACGAATAAATATTCACTGCTTGATACTTTGAATGGAATGAAAATGAATGAATTATTTTCTCGAAAAATTTGATACAAAACTAAAATACAGAGTATTTTTTATTGTTCAGTCAGTTGTATATAATAAGACGATTTGTATTGGGGAATGGGTGTGTGTCAATGTGAGTACATATGTGCATGCCTGTGTGTATGCGTTTGTGTGTGTAGATGCGAAGCAGCGCGATCAAATGGAATGAACCGCCTTTTGACACGCAGAGAAATTTAAATAAATGCTACACCTATATCAACTTTTATTGACTCATTGCTATAATTTACTTTTATAACGATGTTTATTCCTGTATTAACGATTAGAGTAGGTACTGTATAATACGGTATTGTTTGTAAGAATATACAGTCGATAGAATTGTATATAATATTTCAAAAAGTACCAATGACAATATCGTTAATATTCTCGTGTTGAAAAATGTAACAATAATATATTTAAAATACGGACAACTTTTTTATTTATATAGATTTGCAATATTTTTTAGAGTTTAAATAATTATTTTATAATGCTTACACATATTATTATCAATTTTATTATTTAAGTATAGTATATTGTTACAGTGGAAAGTTTTATTGCACGACTGGTTCGAATATTTCGCACTTGGAAATAATTTAAAAAATTTACTAAATTTTTTTTCATACGTTCGTTTTTGAATTCACACGGTCTTATATTGTTTATAAACAAACGTACATTCTTGCGATGCTTTATGAGGATATATTAATGTTCTTGAAACGCAATTCATTGCGTTCGTTATTTTTTCAAAAATTACACGATGAAAAGTTAACGAATTTATAAATCCTCGACATACCAATGAATAAATTGGTAATTAATTTAAATTATATTAATTCAATATTGTGATATTTTACAGAGCCGGGGGTAAAAATAAACACATTTATTTCTATTGCACAGTGCACGCATATATGTATAGAAATAAATAAATATATTTTTCATAATAATACCGCTTTGCCAAACAAATAGAATACATCTTTATTTCTATTTATTCACACAAAAAAAAAATACAAACGTTTACTCTATCACAAATCATCCAGACATATTGACCTATTTAACTTCGCTTTCTTTTTCTCGTTGAAAATATGGTGTAGTAAACATGTTCAACGTAACCGGAGACAGCATGACATACATGAAAATCTGTGAAAAAAAAAAATAAATAAATAAATTTGTCATGCAAGTTACAACATGTCGGTAAAATAATTGTAATTGTAAACAAAAAAATGCACTTGGAAATTTTTCAAATACCATACACAATGTAACAAATAAAAATGTTTATAATTTTCAAATAGAAAATAAAATAAAATGATTATATACAAAAACGAAGAAATATCTTATTGTTGAATTGTTCAATATTAATTGGTATTGTCTGAAACATATATATGTATAGACAGTTTAAAATAAATTCCTACACCATATCCTCTTATTCAGTCCTCTTTCATTTTTATCTCAGTCTATTATTGCGTGAGACTATCGATCGCCAGATAATTGGCAATCGGCAAAGTACTGAATATTGTAAGCAATCGCCGTCTCTTTGCGCGGGATTACTGCCGCTGATGTTTCCTCTCTCACTTTAATATACTCCCACATAAACAGTACATTACTAATCATCTACATACTCACAAATCATCGTGACTTTCATTCATCCATTTCCTCATTAAAACCAAAGAAATAAACAAGAATATAAAAAATAAATAAACAAATAACTCATTAAATAATTGAATAAAAAAAATCTACAAATAGCAGAGGATTTGACCGTTACATTCGTATTGTGTCTCGTCTTAACATCGAATTGAATCTTTGAATTTTGTAATAATAAAAGACACAAACATGGTAAACATTGTGACATATAACAAAAATAAAAGAAGGGATGGTCACAAGAAGAAAACATAGTCGTGAATATAGCGAGCGAGTAGCAGGTGATGCCCACGTTTCAGGGTAAATTCATTTCCTTGCTCCCATAACATATCCCATCATGTCTATCAATCCCCATATATATATCTATATATATGTGTGTGTGCGTGGGTGTGTATGATCATTCCATCTCACTCAGTCGTGCACCTCCAGAACCCTCTATAGTCGCTGGAATAAATTTGAATTTGGCCGCGCACGCATCTGTTATGCCCGTCGGGTAGTCGGATTAATTAGAGACGCGCATATACACGTCCGTTCCTGTTTATACACACACACACACACTCCAATACATTTGCACATACATTTACAATATATGCGCACTCATCAGTATTTGTATTGATGCGTTGTTCCCTCTTGAATATCCGTATCGTCACCGTATATAGACCTCAATACAGGTATGGCAATATCACATGTTGATGCGTATGTATTGACGTGTCTAAGCGCGTTTGTGAAAGTGCCTCTCCTTCATTGTCTGGCCGGACGCCCAAAGGAATTAAGCGAATTTGTATTCGGAATTATTCATAATTGGGGGCGCCACTTTGCGGATAGACGAACAGGAAACCGACAACGACCACGAAAGTCTGAGAGAGTAAAAGAGAAATAGAGACAACAGAGAGAGAGAGAGAGAGAGAGAAAGATGAGAAGATGAAGCAGGAGCGAACAAGAGGAAGACATGTAATAAAGGACGACGTCGCGCATCAGCCGCACTGTTGGGATGCACCGATCAAACGGCCGTTGCTCTTTTGTTCGTTAATTCGATTGTCGACAAAATTTGAATGTGAAATCGACGCGCAATATATATTCCTCAATATATACATACATAAATATTTAATGTAGTGAACACAAGCGATTGTGAATGTGGATTTTATTGTATTGATAATGTTGTTGTTTTGAATGAATATCTATGAAAAAGTATTGCCGTTAAATTGTGTATTTGATCTCAATTAGTGTCTTTGACTATTGTCCAACAATTGAGCCTTCACTTCTTGTCTCACGATATATTTTCAATTGTGGCTGTTCCAATGTATTTTCATTCGATACACATGTACCGGCTATCCACCAATTACACCCTGTACATATATAACCAAAATTTATTATTGATTGATATATTTTACCGACAATATATCTATTGATACAGATATCATACATTAAATGCAATTGTCTAATATACCATTCTTTTCTTTCAGTTTTTTTTTTACATTTCATGCATAATGAAATAATTTTTTACCATAAATATTCATATACACACGTGTACATACACATGCATACCCACACACACACACACACAAACACACATATATATAAATGCATATATACATTCAAGTATATATATTTTATTCGTTTAATTTTGAGGAATTTACGTCGAGAGGAAAGTAGATACGGCAGTGAACAGTAATGGGGTAGGTATCCACTAGCCCGTATAAATATGCAGAAGAGAGCGCTGGTGGAACGAGACGTGAAATGCGAGGCAATAAAAAACGTCAAGAGTGTTTCTCGGTGGGGTGTGTCACCCGGGGGATAGCAACGAGAGAGAGAGATAGTGAAAAAAAAAAAAAAAGCTCGCCACGACGACGACGACGACGACAACGACAGCGACAAGGAGTAAAAAAGAAAAAAAGAAAAAAAAAAGAGAATGACGCTCAAGTGGTATGGAATATAGTGGCAGGCGTGTGTATATATGTAGGAATATATGCGCGGGGTGGAATGGCGGTGGCGGTGCGTCTCACTCTTTTAAAAATGTACCTTGTAACTTTATAACTTTTTAGAGGATTACGTCGTTAGATGGCCGCCCGGGTAGACGCGGTCTCAGCTCCCTCAGGGTTATATGAGCAGAAGAGTCTTAATAAATTAAACAAAATTACCCTTCTTGCGCGCGAGTGCTCAAATAAATTAAGTCGGTGGAAAAAAAAAAAAAAAAAAAAAAAACGAAGGAGAGAAAAAGAAAAACACACGGACACATATACAGACAACTTAGTGTGGTTTATTGGGGCGAAATGGTGGGAGGAGGTGAAGTGGAGCCGCGGAGCAAAGTAGTCCAGATTTTTGTATTTCGCAACACTTCAATGATTCAAGTTGCTCTCACGGTTATTGGATGCATCGTGAATACAATAATGAACTTGTCGTTGGGATTCGCATGTACATTACGTGGTTTATATATATTTGTATAGATTGTCAATATTTTTAGGGTAATAATTAACAGTTTGTGTAGAATGAAAATATATCGATTTTCAAACAGGCTATCAAGCGATCATTCAATCGTTACAATTATATGAACACGATAAATGTATATTAGAAATCGAATTAAATTGAAAATGAAAAGCAAAAATAATTACCGGAATCAATTGCACAATACATCCCTCTATGCATTATATTATTTATTATTATGGTGTATACCAAATAAATATGTGCACACATGGTATACAAAATGAGAGATAAAAAATATATAGTTCGTATAAAGAGAGAAAAAACAGAGACATTAAAATGTGGGGGTTCAAGTCCCTCACTACTTCCACTGGATTAAATCGTCCTGCAACCACTCCCGCACTCTTAGTTTGTTTTTTATTTCATTTTATTTTTATACTGTCTTTCGTTCCATTTTTTTTTTCTTCCACTTCTTTCTATTTTTTGTCTCTCAGACGAACTAAGTGAGCCGACAAGGGAGTGATTTTGCTTGAGACGAGCCACATCCATTTCATCCCCTGTGAAACTTTGAAATATTCATAAAAATACGCCGGAAACTCGGACGGATTTCGCTGATTCACTTGGTATGAAGAGTTTTGTGGATTATTTATTCGAGAAGTGCAACGTCGACTGTACTGGCTATACCTACACACACAAATGAATATATATATATATATATATATATATATATGCATATATATATAATACTTATATTTCTCAGGAGGAATTGCACGAGTGCGGTTATACATCACAAATTAATCTCGCCTAGTGTTTGGACCTTTCAACTATACAACATGTATATGTGTATATGTGATAGGATGACTGAGTGAGAAAGTAAAACAGAAAGAAGAAATAATATAAAAGTGAAAAGAAAAAATCGAAATGAAAGTATTGAAGATATAGAATCACGCGTCGAGTCGGACCTATAACCAACACATTTTTGATGTGTCCACACTCATACATATATATATATAAAGGGGTGGATGGGTGAGAGCATGTTGGGAAAAATGAAATATGATAGCCGAGCGAGTGAGAGAATGTGAGGGAGAGAGAGAGAGTGAGAGGAAGATAGATATAGAGAGAAAGTGGAGGCCTTCGCTTGTGTTGTTTCAACGAGGGCGAACGTCAACAGGGTCGTTTGTCAGCTTTTCGTATTTCCCGGACGAATCGCTTTTCTTTTTCTCCAAACCCCCTCCCCCCC
>CAJUYH010003314.1:0-33328 GCA_910591685.1 Galerucella tenella | reverse complement strand
AAGAACATGGACTGACGTAGAGACTCGTTATAGCACAATAGATAAAGCAAGAAGCACTTGGGATAATATATGCGGTAACGAAACTCCATCAATATCTGTATGGCAGACATTTCTATCTATCAACTGATCATAAACCGCTAGAGCATATTTTTAGTGAGAAACGAGAAAGTCCAAAAGTTGCTAGTAACCGTTTGCTTCGATGGGCAATGATTTCGGTCACTATGTTTAGCATTACCACAAAACATACACAGATTATTTTGACAAGTGTATTTGGTGTTTGCTTTGATGTTCCACCCATGTTTGTATTAAAACCACTACGATATTTTTGGTTCTTATTCAAACGATTTACAGTACCTGTATCGGTAGGAAACATTGTTGTAAGTCTTTTGCTATGGGTTGATGCTTGCTCAAGTTGTAATGCTAACGTTTCTACTGCACTTAATGATGCTTGGTTTGTTGTAAGTTTTAAAATGATTTCTTGTTGCCATGCTACCAATCACTAACTGGTCACGTAGACGTTCGTTTAAATTTTCGCCGAATTCACAAGAACCAGCTAAACCACGTAAGACAGACATAAATTTGGTTATAGTTTCATCTTCACGACGCCATCTGATTGCAAAAGTCACTCTTTCCGACAGGACATACGTTTTCTTTCCATAATATTTTGACAATACATCCAAAAGGTCCTTATATGCTTGATTTGTACAGCATGTGGTTTAAAATGGTCAACTAAAATCTTAAATGCATCAGACCCCACCTTAGCAAGAAGAAACATTTTTTTCTCTTTCTCTGTGCTTTCAAGTCCATGAATAACTACCTCGAAACGTTGAAGGTAATAATCCCATTCTTCCCTATCCGGGCAAAATTTTTCAAAATGAAAATTTTTCCTGGGCACTAACAGTCCTGCTGTGTCCAAACTGTCTTGCGACATGGTGTTTTACTTTTCCTCGTCGCCAAATGTAGTAATATTCAGTTTGTTCTTTAAAAATATTTTATTTCTGGTTTTTACTAAAGTACATTTTAGCCGTCAACCTGACACTGACTTAGTTTTTCTCAGGTCACTCTACTACATACACTTAAGCCATTTTTCCTTGAACTTAGCCACACAAACACGAAAGAAACATTTTCAAAATAGTAATAGACTATGAGCCCATGGGGAAAAAAGTGTCGCGATTTGAAACAGCAGCAAACCCATTCAGAACGATAGTTTTTCATGCCACAATCGGTTCGAACACTATGGCGTTCATTTTCTCTTGTGGATACACCGCCTAAAAATGTGATATGGAACTGTACGCCGTTTATTACATTTGATATTAGAATCATAGGAGATCGGTCCAGACTCTGACGTTCAAAAATAATCGTTCGGAAAATCTAGGAAAATTTTGGAAAACTCTTATTTTCTACCCTCTGGAAAGGTGATTTGAAAATGTACGGCATTTGTTTCTGTAGATTATACAACATATAAATAAATATTTGACAGTAGTGCTGTACAAAAAAAGCTATGTGAAAAGCCGTGGGAAATTTTTTATTTTCCGAGATTTTCCTACTCAAAAATATTATCTGAAAATGCACGGCATTTGTTCAACTTTCGTGACACGTCAATGTATTGTGTGTTTTGAGTATTCAAAAATTTTCCTAGATTATCCGAACGATTTTTTTAACGTCATAGAGTCTGGACCGATCTCCTATGATTCTACTATCAAATGTAACAAACGGCGTATAGTTTCATATCTCGGTTTCAGGGGGTAAAAATGAGTTTTCAAAAATTTTCCTATCTTTTCCGAACGATTATTTTTGAACGTCATAGAGTCTCGACCGATCTCCTATGGTTCTGCTATCAAATGTAACAAACGGCGTACAATTTCATCACATTTTTAGGGGGTGGAAAATAAAATGTTCAGTTTTCCACTGCGCTTTTCTGTACAAGAGAAAATGTACGCCATAGTGCTGGAACTGATGGTGGCGTGATAAACTTTCGTTCTGAATGGGTTTGCTGCTGTTTCAAATCGCGACACTTTTTTCCCCATGGGCTCATAGTCTATAATGTAAATTTGGAAAAATGTCAACGAGTTTCTTTCCAAAAATTAAATTGAGCAGATTGGTCAATGTTGGTCTACGTCTACTGTAAAAAATGGCGCGTACATTCTCCAGGTCTATGTTCAATTTGCGTCGATCTTGCAAATCCATCAAAAATTTACATTTTTCACTAAATTTGGTATCATATACTTGACTTCATCTATTTAAATCGAGAAATTGCTTATCTAACGCAACAATGAGCGTATCTCTTCTAAATTTTTCTGTCTACTTTTCTTATTTTAAAATAATCCGTCTTTTTTACATCGCTGTAAAATTATATTTCTACACTAGGACTTGTTTTGTCCTTGTTTTGGCCAGGGACGTATATAGGGGGGGTTTAAACTCTCACCATAGAAAATACAATAAAGGTACAATAATTTTTTGTTAGCATACTGCCGCAATATGAGTATTCATCGGGATGTCGCAATAGAAATAGATTCCTCAACAATTGTGAATAATTTAGCTGAAGAGGTTAAATTTACTTTTGTGAGTTTGATTTTCTGTTTTAATAAAAGCTTCAATTTTCAATCATCTATCACTTTTTAAAATAGGTGCTCCCAAATTAATATACAGGTAACATCTCGGCTGGTATGGGAATGCGGCGAAGAACTTAGAAGACTGGCGACTCGGAACAGATTAACACTGGATGGGTCCCAGGTCACAAAGGAATCGCTGGCAATGAAAAAGCTGACATACTTGCAAAAGCAGGATCATCAACACTGGTGAACGGACCCGAACCATCTGTGGGCATCCCCAGATGCTCCACTAGATCATGGTTAAAAGGGTGGGTAAAAAAACAATCCTCAAAACTCTGGAAGAATACGCCCAGGCAAACACATGGGAAGAATTTTATGAAAGAACCATCAAAAAAAGTAGCAAAAGAACTGCTCTCAATGAGCAGGAACAAACTACGCACCATAACGGAGCTTCTTACGGGACACTTTCCCACAAAGGAGCACCTGAACAAAATAGGGCTGTATAACGGAGACCTCACATGCAGGAGATGCAAAAAGGACACTGAAACAGCTCTGCACATATTTTGCAACTGTGAGACGCTGGACCACAGGAGGCAAAAACTGAATGGAAGACCCAAAATGACTCCAGAAGACTTCTACAACCAACCAGTAAAGAACCTGTATGAGCTAATACAGGGAACGGATTGACTGAATAGGCTGTAGTCAGAATGTTAGGAGAATCCACAATAAGCCCAAGAGACTGAGGTGGTGCCGGCGAAGGGACGGCTCCTTTAAAAAATATATATACATGGTTATAACTATTTCATCAGTAGGGGGCAAAACGAAAAACGATGTTTAAAAATACTTTCACATGTAGCCAAGTCAAACAAATAATTTAAAAAAAAACTTAACATTATTTCTTGAACTTGAAAAACTGCTTAAGGTCGTGGCACTCGATTTTTTTGCCTCAGGCGGCTCCTTCAATAAAGCTTTCCCCTTCTAAACCTATCAGATGAAAAAAACCAAAACCCTCCCCATGTAAAAGCTATAGCTACGTGACTGGTTTTGGCTGTATCTTGATATTGCTCTAGTTTTTGATCTGATTCATGTCGTATATTACCTATAAATGGTTTAAATAACGTAATTAACTTCCAAACAACGGATCTGTGATTTTTGTTTACTGATTTGAATCTTTCTAAAAGCTGTTCCCATAATATAATAAAAATGGCAGTTTCGAATTTTGTCAATTTATTAAATAAATTTATTGCTTTTTTTCAAAAATAATTCTTCTCATTCTTATTGTCACTAAATGTCTGAAGAATATTCATGATAATGAATGTTATCCGGCCCTTTACCGAGTATGTATTGTAAAATATCCGAGCTTTCTCCACCAAAAAAAACATGTTTTTACACAAATAGTTTTATTTTACTTTATTATGATTTATACATTACGCGTAACATAAATAAATTATATAAATAAAAAAATTACATAATTAAGTACAAATAATTTGAATTTTAAAAGTGCATCATTTTCACCATTAACAATGTTTGAAGATATTTAAAATTGAATAGAACGAAAATCTTCAAATGTAACTTAATTTCGAGTCCGACTGTACATACCCATTGAAGAAGAACAGTCAACATACTCAAGCTCAGATATCAATCCTTGTTCCAGCATTTTACCTTTTTTTGATTTGAAAGGCACTTGATTATTACAGAATTTAAAAATCTCTCAATTGCTTGGTAAAATCATTGTTAACGGTCTTATTGACGCGCCTTGTACACTGAGACAGCAATAAATAGACGACGGCTGGTTTTTGTAAATATTTTTTGTTCGAATACATTTTTTCTGTTAACTTGAAAAACAGTTTTTTATTTAAGTTTGCTTAAAATATTTCCTATTTCATCGGCGTGTGTTTGATGCCATTGAACGTTAATTTTTACAGTTTCTAGCGATTGATCCACACCTTTTTTAACATCGGAGAATATATTTTTATGGGTACTCACGAAATTCTCAAACTAAAACAAATAAAAAATGCCCAGTTTCAGATTTGAACAAATTGTTAATTAATTTTCAGACGCATTTTCAAAAAGTAGTCATCTCTTGAACCACTCATTTAATTTTGTTGATTTTTTTTGTAAACTTTGGGACAATTCATCGGTAGTAACGCAGTGTTTGAAATGTGAGTTTAATTTGAAAATATACGGTGGGCATAAATTAAATATAGAAAAGATATTTTTTACCCAAAAATTGAAACACCCTGTTGGATGCCGAGTTGAATATATGCTTTGTGAACATTTTGATTTTTTATTCATGTTATCTTAAAGAAGTTTTAAATGAAGCCTTCTAAACGCAGTTACCCCATGTAATAATTCTCAACAAATAGCTTGACCAGCTTGCTGCTCTGAATCCAATACTATTGAGCATCTCTGGGACTGACTGCAGAAACGCTTTCGTCGCCAAACAGGTATGACAGCCTCCAAGATGTCAGAGTAGAAGAATTCCATGCAATTCTTCAGTCTTTATTACTAACCTTAATAATTCGATGCCTTGTCGATTGAATGCGTAGTTCAAGAGAAAATCACTTTTAAAAAGGTATGAAATTTTGTATGGCCATATCTGCCCGGCCTAGTCTCTAGTGGTTTCTTATTATGAATTTCGAAATATATACGAAAAATCTTACCTCTTGCTGATCTTTGACGTTGGTAATTTGATAGGACAACGGCGTTAAATATCTTGTAAGAGTTTTTTTGTTCGACAGCAAGCTAGAAAATAAAATAGATCATAACCTATGTTTTGACAACAAAACATTTCAAAAATAAATGGCTATATGAAACTTCTGTAAAAAGTATGAATTCGTAATGACGTCCATTGAAATGTTTTATAAGCATATAAAAAATTGCAATAGTTATAAAAAAAATTTACATGAAAAAACGCATTGGTGAATAACTTATAAACTATTAAATTTAATCAAAATCCGAGAAAAGTTACTGAAAAAGTATAAATTTCCAAAGCCCAGAGCTCTGATATAATTGCCAATAATTTCAAACTAACTCATTATCTGGTCTGGATCCCTGTTCGTTATAGAATGAAAGGCAGTGAAAATGAAGTCTTGTAAGGGACTATGCAAGAGTTTTAGACTTCTTCCCTTGAAGAAGGTCTCCAAACAAGAGTTGTTCCGTAACGGTATCGGTAGTATGAACATAAATGAGAATCAGTTCCATACACTTTATTATAGAGGAGTGATTTAAATGTGAATGACGAGAAGCTGATTGAACTTGTTGAGGTCCTAACCTAACCTAACCATGATCTTGGAAATAGTAAATATAGTAACAATAATTATTATGAAGACAAGAGATGATCGGTAATCGCAAAAGAACTGAACGTTTTCTTCGTTTTTTTTCAAGTGAGCTTCTTTGTCCAATGTAATAACAGCCGCTATAAGTACTGAAGTTTTTCTCATTGGACCACATTTTAAGCTAATTTCTATATTAACGTACTCACACTATTATTTACTATTATTTACATCATCAGTAACTGACTGCGGACTGAAAAGTGTGCATGCGACCGAATTTACTGGAACGTTGATGTAATTGAAATGGAACGTATAGTGTGAGAATCAACCTTTAGACTTAGACGATATCAGGCATGATCTGCCTTGTCATCTAACAGACCATTATAATCTGACTTATCTTAGTAAGACTTGGACTATCGGAAGATAGTGTCGTCTTTTTCTGGAAAATGATGAAACAGCAGAGAGGATAAACTATGTGCCTGATGTTTGGCATGGTCCTAAGACCTAAAATATCATTCACCAAATAAACCAATTGGCTGTGGGAAGAAGCCTGAGCCACAATATTCTCTTGGTGGGCCTAATAAATCCACTCACCCCAAACCTGACCGCGCCCTATACTTACTGTTTATATATTTGATCGATATTGTTGTAGAAGAAGTTTTTAGCTATAAAGTATCCAACGTTATTTCTTGCTACGGTAGCGAATACTGAACTACTGTCTTGTCTTCTGATAGTAGTATCATTCAAAGACCATTCCAAATATCTAGTTAAAAGCCAGATTTCTTCAGTGCAACCAAGCGTACTAAGAATACCGCTCTTTTCCGTAGCTACATTGGAATTTTGATATTTTTTCCATAAAAGGTCCCATTCTGGCTCACCTCCGTGTTTTAAAGTAGTACAATATATTATGCCACGTAAGTCTTTTGGTAGTCTAAAAACAATGAAAATTGTACTTTTTAATTTGTTATTAAACCAAAAGTCGTTCTATATGTTATATCTCTATGTTATTTATAAGATGCGACATAGGGATTCTTGTACAAACTGTCAAACGCGAGCTAACTTTTGTACCAAATACCGTTCATAAAAAATAATAACAGATTTGGGAAGTTCTTTGAAAAATAAGTTCAAATGCACTTTTAATTTTCTTTAATTTGCTTTGTTTTAATAAAAAAAATGGATAGTTATGTTTAAAAAAGTCGAACTCCATTTTCATATCACTTTCGAATAGTTTCAACCGTGTAGGGTACAAGTACGGGAAATTTGAAAGTGTTGTGAAAATGATGTAGTACCTACTTTTTTGAACATATTTTTCAACGACCTTTCCAAATCTGTTATTATTATTATTCATGAACGATATTTGGTAAAAAAGTTAGCTCGCGTTTGACAGCTTTGTACAGGAATCCCTATGTCGCATCATATAAATAACACGTATAATATCTTGTGTTATAAAGAAAAAAAAATGTGCTTACGAATCCTCTTGTTTGAGTCTCAATTTGTTGAACAATTCCTTAGATTGTGCAACACAATTTGCTACTTCATATAGGCAAGCTCTATTAACGATCAGTGCTTGTAATTTAATAGAATCAAGATTATCAGGATCAGTTGGTACTACAAAGCCTTCAACTTTTTCATACATGGGTGTCAACAATCGTTTCATGTACTCCTAAAAATAATTAACCAAAGTTTTTGTTTATTTTAACAAACATTGTGTCTACCAATAACTCTTTAGCTTTGGAGGTAGTTGTCGTGCATATATCCATATAAATAATGTCTGTAGAATAATACGCTATAATTTTCGTTACTCGTGGAGATACTACACATATAAGCCAAGCAATACAGCATGTGAGTATGGTAATTTTAAACAAAAATCTTAGTAGGAAACAAATCGTGCCATCACATTAAATTGTTCTTCAAGGAAAGAACAAATCCGCCTATATTAAAAACTAGTTTAAAAAAAAATAACATTCCAGTACATTGGGTTTAATAAACAATGCCTTAAACATCAAGAATTCTAAAATATGTTCAACTTAAGTAGTAAGAGTAATACTACTTCACCTAGAAAAGCAATCCAACAAGCCGGAAAGATATGGATCAGTGGATAAAACGATAGTAGATAATTCGCTTCAGCCTTGACGTATACCTGAAAACCCTACACAATGAGCTGACCCATGAAATGCATTTCTTGGAGTTTGACAGTTTAGACGACAAAACAGAGAAAATGTCAATAACATTACGTAGTATAATTTTGATATGTTTTGGAAACGGAAATGCTTTTCAGTTATTTGTTATAAACATTTGAAACGAAAAAAACCTCAATTTTTTTGTTTTTTTCATATAACGCATGAAGTACTGAAACAATCTCATGCACTGTTATGTATACATAACTCTTGGGTAATTAAAATACGAACAAAAAGAGGGGTTGATCATATTAATCGGATGATAAGTAACTGAGGAAATTTGGAAAAACCTTTGAAAATTAATATTCTCGTCATTTATAAATTTTAAGAGCTGAAACTTGGTACCAATCAAGCTCTTCATATGATTTTTATATGTGCGAAGAGCGGACGATCGCCATTGCTATTGAAATTTTTTGTTGCGATAAATTTCAACGTTTTTTGAGGTGTTGTGGATTGTTCGATTTTAAATTTTAAAACGGTTATGAAAAGTATAGATGTAGAGCAACAAAACTTATATTTTAAATTTGTTATAGAATAATGTGTATTTGGCCAAGAACGTTCGGTTTATAAAAAACATTTGCATATCCAACACATGTCAAAATTATACTACGTAATGTCTTTTATATGGTAGCACCATCCGGTTTCTACTTGGCCTCTGCTTGGCTAAATATTCAAATAGACTCCGTTTCACGTAAGAAGATGCCACTTGAAGTTGCAGTCGTATGCGCAAAATTGTTGTCAAAACCAGCGCCATATTGTAAAATTGACATTCGACTTCAAATCAGTAGCGTAATTTTTTCAAATTTTGTGGACTGATACAAAACAACAATACTAAAAATTAATTTATCGTATGCATATTTTAAATAAAACATTTGGGAATTATTTGAAGCTTTTCAGTTTCACATACAATAGACACTGGTATATAAAAATATTGGTATTGTTAATAGTATATTAAGTATTAAGAACGGTAGGGGTTGTTTACTGGTCGACAGCAATGTTTTGCTGGAGACCGGTATTACCCTTAACGTTCGAGATGCTTTTACCATTTTTTGCGCGAACGTATTAAATTTCGAATGAAATAATTTAAATTTCTTCGAAATGAACGAAATGTCAAAAGTGACATTTATATTTCTCGATCAGTTTGAAATATAATTTGCATTTTGGTGAAATTGTTTTTATGCTATTTATTTCTTTTTATATTGTTCTGTTCGGTTCTGTTCATTAAAAAAATATAAATAAACTTTGTTCCTTTTGTGTAATGAATGAAGTAGGTAATATATATTATTTAGGACCAGTTAAATGTATGTAGGGCTAAGACGTTGGTAAGTAATTCACTTACCGACGTCTGAACGATAAGTAAATCACTTACCGACGTGTTAGCCTTAGAAACCAGTAAACACAACCTACCGTCCTGACAACCGATGCTGTAAATAAACAAAAAGATTGATCGCGCAAAAAAATATTTATACTTTCAATTAACGATTGGCGATATTCGTTTGTAACGCCAATGACATGGAACTGTTATTACGAGGCGACATAGATAAACAAAGAAGATTTTTTATTTCTGTGCAAGACAGTTGGCAAACTTCACGTGGCTTCTTCTTCCTATATGAAACGGAGTCTACTGTCAACAGCTTCCACATGTTACAATTCGACAACGTCGCTCGTGCTTGCTCCGTGGTTGATTAAATTTATACTTCTATACTTGGATCCATAACTGCTAGATGCTGCTGTTGGATTTCCCGACATGCAGGTTACGTTAAGTTAGATTTTTATTAAATGGTTCTATTTGGTTCTCGAAGTATACGAAAATTTTTATAAATGACGATTGCACGACAACTATTTACCTTTATTGAAAAAAAGCTTTACTTACTTTGTATTTGCCATATAAGGCAGACTTTTGCAATTGCTTGGAAATTACGTCAGTTTTCTCGATGGCAGCCTTCCAGGGCATATATTCGGTTTCTTGACTCAGATATTTCAGCAAATTGAAAAAGATTTCGTATTTTATCGTTCCAATATAAGCCAGATCTGCTGCATCACTTATAATTTGAACTCTGTTCAAAGTTGGAATTTTATGGTAATCCGGTCCTTGTAAAAATTTAGTTATCAACTCCCAATTTCTTTCGTCATAATTTACTTTGTATATTCCTGAAAAAAATAATATCAGTTAAACATGGTATACTCATGGAAGAAACAGTTTTTTGAGCAACAAACTGTTTCGCCTGTCTATGTCCTGGTGAGATTTCCCACCTAAAGATTTATGTGCCAAACGCTCTTTTTTGTCTTTATTGTCGCAGAAAGATACCGGTCCAATGAATGGCTTTGATGCATCTTGTCTGGCTATTTTATCTTCCCTTTAGGATCACTAAGGATATGTTAGATATGGGACACAGATTAGCGAGTTTTCAGTAGATAGGAGACATGAAAGATAATTCGTGTCGAGTATTGTAGTCGATGCTTTAAACTGCGATTAAAAGATGTTCACGTTAGCGTGAGTGTATAGGTCTATTTGAAGACTGTACAATAAATTTGGATGAATAATACATAGTTTCCTAAAGTTTCCATATCCAGTTATGCTAAAAAACAGGCAACCATTCGCTACGAAGCATTTACATCGACAACCTTTCAATTAAGTTCATTACTACGCTACCTACATAATGCTACTTTTTAACATCAATATTTTAATTACCTTGAACAAAACACTTGTGCACACCATCGTGCTCAACGCGACAGCATTAGTTGTACCTATTTCTGTAATGTAAGTTATAGCCTATATAGTTTGTGTGTTTTTAATTTTACCTGCCATTTTGTTATTGAAGATTACCCATTCGTCGTCACCAGCGATATTTTCTATGACTTGATCGTGTTTTGGACACGCCAACCAATGATTGGGGACTGTATTGTTAAAACTAAGATTGGATTCGGTCGAGTATGTCAAAGGTACCCACCAACAAGGGTTCAAATGATCTCTTGTGTTAACAATATCTCTCAAATGACGGCTCTAAAAACGAACATAAACAAACATAAGCCTGAGATACCTATAGAAGTACCAAGTGTAATGAAAGTATTGATCATAGGAAAAATATATATCGGATGTATAAGTACATATTTTTTTATGTTTTTGACATAACATTCCATTGCTTCACAATTTTATTGCGCATGACTACCGCCAAACTCTAGAGTTAAACCTGTGGTTAAACTGAGCCAAATTGTGGGGCAGGGTTATAACAATTTTAATAAAACCACCGGTCAACGGGCTTACTCTCGGGGCAGGGATAATTCGAGCTTATCAAACCGAGCATTAATCAATTATTTATACTAAAAACGTACCTGTGTAATTTCGGTCGTCTTCTTTTCATAATTCCTCTTAACTGTAATGAGAGGATAACCAGTTTGTAAAGTCCACGTATCCATAATAACTTTAACCGTTAAATTCGTCGGCAAACTTTTCTGTTTGTGCGCCTCCTCTGTCAAAGCTAACCACAAATCGTCTTGTTCGGCATTACCATATCTATGTTTTTTCAGATAGTTACTAACCCCTTTTCTTAATATTTTTTCGCCGAGAAAGAGCGTCATCATTCGGATTAGAGAAGATCCTTTTTTGTAGGATATCGTATCGAAAATTTCGTCGATTTCATTGGGATTTCCTATCGGTACTGAAACCTGCAAAAATTGATACGATGATAAGACATTGAATGTTTTATTGCAGTAGTATTTATGTTTTACGTTCCACAATGCAGCATACATACATGAAGTTTTTCGTATACGGTGGTAAATGTGTATTTTTCAACACCATTCGAATAAACGTTCGTATACGAAGAATTTAGCAGCCGACAACACCGCAAAATCGTATGGTCTTGTCACTTGTGACATTTGAGAAGCAAAGAATATACCTTATCTATGCAGTTCTAATAGTTCTATGCAAAGAATATACCAACTACTGTATTAATTGTAGTGAGCCCAAACTGGCTTTTCATATTATTTATTTAGCATTTTTCCTTTATTATTGTTTGTTGTTAAAAAATGGGAGATTCAAGTTCCAGTGCTGCTCTTAATTGAAAATGTGACAATATTTCTGAATATTCCTCGAAAGGTTCAATAAATGGGTTGAAGTTAAAGATCCTAGGAGGTCTATCTGCTAACTCTTCCGCTTCTTGTATAGCGTTAATGAAGTTCAAATGGATTAAATCATCAAAAACTGCCATATTATAACTGATTATAGGGTCAATTCTATAAGAAGTGGTTAAAAATTAACGGTACGCCGTTATATTTGACAAAGCTTCCGTTAGGTATTATAAATGTTTTATTCTAACCTAGTCAAGATTATAATTCGAATTTCAACATGTATGGTATCCAATGAAGAGTTTCCGTTAATACTTTAAGGCTTAATATGCATACAGACTAGCAAAAATGGGTTAGCAGATTGTCTTATTTTTAACTGTGCGTTGAAATTTAACATTTGCTTATAGAATTGACATACCAAACACAAATATTTTCAATCTAGGTTATGTAAATTTACACTTTCCGTACACGAAAACATTTATTCGAATGGAATGAACCCACTCGAAACAAGCCATACGAAAGTGTTCGTATAGGATTACCGTTTAAGCATGTCGAAAATATGGTTATTTAAATTTACATTTACTCCCGAATGGTTTCGAAAATCGCACCCCTGGTCACTGCTAAGCACACTACGGAACACCACTAGTAAACACAACCGCAGAGACAGGTGGTGTCCACACCAGTGTACTCGGCGGGAACAAGCGCACTCGCCGATTAGTCGCCAGCGAGTTAGATTTTTTAAGTAAAAAATATACTTTTTAAAAATTTTATTTAAACTTAGATGACAACAAGTTTTTTGTACAAAGGTAAAATGTAGACTGAATGAAAATAATACAATTATAAAACAATAGAAATATAAAATGCTGATTTTGATAAAATATAATATTCGTGATAACATGATGTTATACACGTGTTGGAAATGTTCTGCTGAATTTAACAAATGTAATGAGATAAAATAATCTAGTAAGTTTCCGTGGGAAATGTCTAGTAAGCAGTTTCATAGTTATGGGTCCATATGACTCCTCCCCTCTTGGTTGAAGGTACGTCCTCGTGGCTTCGGTTTCAACAGAGATTGGGGTAGTTCCATTGGTTTACCCTGGGCTTCTTCTTCTGAATTTTTTGTTTCAATTTTTCTAAAATATTTTTTATAAACATAAATGATTAGTAAAATTATTAAAATTAAAATTATTATCGCTGATATTCCTAAATGATTTTGGTGGACCTCTATCGGCAATAAATTTGGTTCTTCGTACTGTGGTAGCAATTTGGTTGGATCGTCCATATGTAAATTGTTCATATTGATTTTGTGATAAATTTCGGTAGGTATTTGAATACTAGGCCATTCTTGGGAAAATGTTTTATTGGATCCTATCCATGTATGTTTTTGAAATGAGTAAATGCAATCGTTGTTTCCTAATATAACATTGCATTTTGAAATTTTTAATGATTTGAATGATTGTTTGCAGTCTTCGTTAACATCTACTATTTTTCTTGAACAAATTATTGTATTTCCATTAGTGAGTTGAGTAAAAAGTGAAAAATCGTTTTTTACGTGAGCGTAGTTGCAAAGCGAAAGGTTGTCTAGATTACAGTTGTCTTCATGGGGTTCTTTTTCACAATACAAAGATGAAAAAGTTTTCCTGCATTCTTCATTGGTCCATTTTGTTGATCCTTTTGAATTTAACATAAATTTGTATGGGGGTAAAAGGATATAGTTTTCTTTACTGGGAATTGGGATAATTTTGGAAAGATGGAGTAATTCATCGGCTAATATTGGTACCTTAAGAGTAATATATAAAGTTTTTGGAGTGAATATTAAATTTACTTTAATTATTTCAAGTAATGTTGGGATATCTGAAGCAATTTCGTTATGAGAATGAATAGTGTGTAAGTAATTAAAAATTTCTTCTAATTCCTTTTGTTTAATTAATTCTACATTTAAAATTTCTTGGTTACTAAATGATAGTGTTCGAAGTAAAGTTTGAATATAGTTTCTTAAGTCTCTAATTTGTTCTAATTGAATATGAATAATAATTTCATTATTTAACCTATCGTTTAAACTATTTAATTCTTTTAAAACATTTTCTGCATAAATTTGTATTTTATGTAAGTCTGTTTGCCAACGTTGAGTTATCTGTCCTGCAAACGTGTGCAATTTTGAAATTGTGAGTGAGACATAGTTCACAATGATTAATATGGTTTGTTACTAATTCTTGAATTTTTGGAAAATAATATAGAGATTGTAAATGTTTTACAGTTTCTGTGATACCATTATGAGTTTCTGAATGATAGTCTGAAATAATACGAATTTGTTCGTCTTTACAGATTATATATTTTAAGAAAATATTTGTTTTGATAATTTTTACATTTGGTTCTAGAATTTTAGAACATTCTCTCGAAGCGATATTAAGCAGTAAATCGTCGGGACAGTATATATAATATGTTTTCGTTGGGTTAATTATTTCTAAAAACATGTTACTTATTACACTATGGTCTGAGCCTTTACGGAAAATTAAAGTATATCTATTTTTACTAAAGGGTTTCGAATAATCTATATCGTTTTTATCTCCGTATTTCAGAATTATTTGAAAATGAGAAGAATTTAAGGATTTATCCGAAATTGGAAAGCCAAAAATTGGGCTTTCTTGTGCAGAATGTTTAGTTTCGTCTGAAGCGAGACTTTTGTTATTATCTGGTAATGTACTCAAAATTTCGTCAGCATCACTGAGTGCTAAATTTGGGTCAGAATTTGCTCTAGCTAAAATTGAAAAAGAATCAATCTCATCAGAGTTTTGTTTGACATTTTTAGTCTTTATACTTGGTTTTGGGGGAGTAACAGTTATATCGCTAATTATATTAATTTTTTGTTTTGTTTTAGAGGGTTTTTTATCCATTGCATTTATTTCAATTCTAGATAATGCGTCGGCAACATAATTTTCTTTTCCTTTTTTATATTTAATTTCGAAATCAAACTCTTCGAGTTTCAATTTCCATCTTATTAAACGCTGATTGGGTTCTTTAAGAGAGTGTAACCAAACGAGTGGCCTGTGATCGGTTTCAATGGTAAATTTCTTAAAATACAAATATGGTCGGAAATGTTTGCAGCTATCGATTATAGCTAATAACTCTTTTTCTATAGTGCCATAATTTCTTTCGGCTGAATTTAGAGTTCTAGAATAAAAGGCTATTGGATGGGAATTTTGAGAAAGTACGCTTCCTATAGCTATATTCGAAGCGTCGGTTGTTAAGGTAAATGTTTTTGTAAATTCGGGGTACGCCAAAACTGGAGAGTTACAAAGAAGTTGTTTACATTTTTCGAATGCGTCCAGGTAATCTGGGTCATTTAAATTCAATTTGGTTCCTTTTTTAAGGTATTTATTAATTGGATATGTTATTTTGGCAAAGTTTTGAATGAATTTGCGATAATATGAGAGCAATCCTAAAAATGATTTAATTTGTTTTTCATTTTTTGGCAAGGGAAAATTTTGGATTGATTTTATCTTATCTGGATTCGGTTTTATACCATTAGGGGTTATTACGTGACCTAAGAAGGCGACTTCTTTTCTGAGAAATTCAGATTTGTCTAATTGTACTTTTAAATTATATTTTTCAAGTTCATTAAATATTTGTTTAATGTGAATAATATGATCCTGAAGGGATTTTGAAAAAATAACTATATCGTCCATGTATACGAAGCATGATTTATAAAGAAAAGAACGGAGAATTGTGTCCATGACACGTTGAAAAGTTGCTGGGGCATTTTTCGAACCAAATGGCATACGTGTATATTCGTAGTGGCCATTGTCTACTGTAAATGCAGTTTTTTCTGCCGAATTTGGGTCTATTTCGATTTGGTGAAAACCTTGTGCCAAATCTAATGTAGAAAAATAAGTGCTTCGACCAAGATTGTCGAGAATTTCGTCGATACGAGGAAGGGGGTATTTATCTTCAATAGTTTTCTCATTAAGTTTTATATAGTCTATAACTAAACGAAATTTCTTCTTTCCGCTAGCATCTTTTCTCTTAGGGACGAGAAAAGTAGGAAAACTGTATGGAGATATACTAGGCTTAATAATTTTATTATTTAAAAGTTTTTGAATTTGATCTTGGATCTCTTGTTTTAAGTGATAAGGGTATCTATATGATTTTTGATAAATCGGTGTATCGTCAATTGTTCTAATATTATGTTTAACTGCATGAGTAAATGTTAAATCTGAGTGTTCATTATAAATAGTTATTTTCCTAACAAGTGCGGAAAGTGATACTTTCCCGCACGCGACTGCAGTTGACCCGAACGACGCGAAGCGGAGTTCGGGCAAGCGGTCAAGGGCGGGAAAGACACTTTACGCATGAGTTAGGAACATTATTTTTTCTACGACCGTATATACAAAAAAGTATATCAACCCATTTTTCAAAATTTATTTTATTTTAACATGCATATACAAAACTCTAACCAAAAACTATTATTATCAATTATTATTATAAATATTATTATTAGAAACACAATTTGTTGCATTCTGTGAATTACTTAAAATTGCCGGTCCAGTGGAGTTATTTGGTGTTAACTGGTGAGTGAATGACGTTGATGAGGATGGCATCGTTTGCAGGTCACATAAAGATGACGATGAAGGTGACGGCAACAATTTTAAGTCATTTGTAGATGAAAGAATTTCATTTGACATATTTTTCTTATATCAAGCCCGGGTGGTTTGATAGGTGTTTTATGACATTACTTTGAAGAATGTATAAGGTTACATCAAAATATTTTCATTATTTTATATTTTCAGAAAATTAAAAATGCAACAAAAAGCTAGAAAACATGTAGATTTTATTTGATGGACTATTTATCCACCTGGTGTAAGAATAGTTATAACTTCCGAAGTAAAAAACTATGAAATAAGGTCAAAATTTGCATAATTTTACTTTCCCGCACTAGTGCGGGAAAGTGACACTTTCAAAGCTAAAATGCGTGCGGGAAAGTGGGTTAAAGCGCACGGTAGTAGAAAAATATATTTTTAAACTTTTTACAAAGAGAAAATATTGATCTTTTTCTTCGGGATTCAGATGATCTGTTCGAAGAAGTTTGGTGATGTCAATATTGTTATAATTCGACTTAGGGTTCCTTTCATGAAATTTTGAAAGGGGTTGGACTTGAACAGGTTCATGAAAATTAATAGAAATATTATTCAATGAAATTTCTTGTTCTATTGGTATTTTACAATAACCATTTTGTGCTACGGCTATACATTCGGGTATAATTATATCTTTTAATTTTATTTCTGGGAGAACTATTGGTCCATTATCGATATTTACTGGGATATTTAAAGTTCTTTTATCTAATGGTTCAGAATAAGGGGTAAATAGACGTGGGTTAATTTCAAAATAAAAAGGTATTTTGATAGAATTAATTTGTAAAATATGATTTTCATAATCAATAAGAGCTTTCAATTTATCGAAGTCTTGACTACCTATTAATGCATCGAATCTTTCGTGCCAAGGTATTATAAACATATCGAAAGTATATTTAATACCAAATTCTTTTAAAAGAGGGTATTTGCAGTTAAAATTACCATAATACGTAGTTTTAATAGCTTTAACGGAAAATTTTGATTTATAAATTGAATTAGAAAATAATATATAAGCCGGTTCTGGATTGATAATAGAATTACTTGCACCGGGATCAATTAGTATTTTTAAATCTAAATGTGAGAGATATATAAATGGAAGTTTTGGGTATGAATTTATATTATTTATATCAATTCCGAGGCTCCTAATCAAAAATTTTGTGTTTCTTCATAATTTTTGTTTTGAATGTAATCGTATTGCAAATCATTAGAATTATGATCTACGTCTTCGACATTGAATAATTCTTCAACAGCAACTTTAGGGGGTCCGGTTTGTTTAAAAAAATTTTGTGGGGGTCTATAAGTATTTGCGGTAGAAGTACTCATTGGGGTTGGCCTGTAATTGCTCGAGGAAGGTTGTGGATGACGATTGAAGTTTTGATTGTTAGGGGATTGAATTTGTCTATTAATTGATTGGTTATTCGGTCTTTGGTAGTTATTTTGATATTGGGATCTTTGATATTTATTACTTGGTTTATTATTGGAATTATGGGGTACTTGAGGTACTTGTGAGAAATTAGGAAATGATTGATTTCTTGGTGGTTGATTACCTAAATTATTATATTTTGGAGGAGGGCGATTTCTTTGAATTTTTTGGGATCTAAGGAAATTTGCAAAATCAATTTGAGATCTTTCATTGTCTAAACATCTACATTCGTACAATGGCTCAAGGGAAGTTATTGAAATATGGAGTAAATGCTCTCTGTAAGGGTTTAAAAGACCTGCCTTAAATACCATAAGGGCTTGATCGGTATACATAATTTCTTTAGAGATTCTAACTTCTTCATTATTTGAATTGATAGCAAGATGCTCTTTAAGGACTTGTAATTTACGAGTGACCTCGTCATGAAATTCTGTAAATGTTTGAGGGTGTGATTGAATTGAAGTATTTAGATCATGAGATAATATTTCTTCGGACCTAGGGTCACCAAAACGAGTTATAAGGGCTGTTTTTAAATTAGGCCAATCATCAAAAGATCTATTTATAATTACGTCTCTAGCTGGACCTAATAATTTAGATTTTACTTGCTCTAACAGAAGAGAGTTAAATAAATCGTTATTTTCGGTTTTTAGTAGAGTTAAATATTTTTCTGATTGTCTAATAAAATAGGCCAAATCTTTTGAACCACCGTTATAGGTTGGAACAAGATTGTTTGCCATAGATAATTCAATTGGTGTAATTTGAGTAGACATTTCGGTAGCAGTGTTCAAATTACGTTCTGTAGATATCGGAGATCTGGATCGATCACGACTATTTGACATATTATGTGATAATAAAATCAATAAAATAGATATTTAAATATTTAGAGTATTAAAATACGATAATATAATTATTTCCAATTTATTAGCTCCAATAATAAAAAATTTATTTTATATTGAAATAAATTCAATTATTGTAAATCAATTGAGATTGTTAAAGAGAAAAAATATTTACATATAAATTATAAAAATATTGGCCAATGGATCGTAATAAAGGAAAAGACTTACAGGAAGATACACTGGAGGATCATCTGTGAGCTTCTTCTTTGTTTTTTGATTCACTGAAGGGTTCTGGACAACCGTCGTTTTTCACTGAAGGAATGATCAGGTTGGAGTCAACTTCTTCACTTGCACAGTTTCTTGCTTCACCAAAGTTTTGAAATGTTCGGATACCGTTTAAATTTCTTAACAGAAATTGTAGATGTTTACCGCACTGAAGGGGTGTCTTTCTACAAACAGTATCCTGTTCGCAGCGCCAGTTAGATTTTTTAAGTACAAAATATACTTTTTAAAAATTTTATTTAAACTTAGATGACAAGTTTTTTGTACAAAGGTAAAATGTAGACTGAATGAAAATAATACAATTATAAAACAATAGAAATATAAAATGCTGATTTTGATAAAATATAATATTCGTGATAACATGATGTTATACACGTGTTGGAAATGTTCTGCTGAATTTAACAAATGTAATGAGATAAAATAATCTAATAAGTTTCCGTGGGAAATGTCTAGTAAGCAGTTTCATAGTTATGGGTCCATATGACTAGCGTGTAGCTTGTAAACTTGCCTAGTGTACTTGAGCCTTAATGGTATCAAAAGATGTAGATAAAAAAAATACAAATACAAGGCGCGGCAACACTCAACACTAAAGTCTACAACAGGAATAATTTCTGAGCATTGCAGGCTAAAATACCATCTTGTTTGAAAAGGACTGGTTGAAATTGGCAGAATTCACTATTCTGTGACTGTCGACCATAGGAGCTGTGTTAAATTGAACTTAACGGCTCATTCGATAGTATTGTCGCAGTGCTCGGTTCGTGTCATTTCACCACCAAACCAGTATTTAAATTTCGCGCCACAACATTTTAAATTCGAATATTCCGTTGCCATCTATGAAATTATCCTGTACTTACCGGGTGAGATGTCCTTAACGAATCAAAAGAAAACACATTCAACATATTATCAGCGTCTTCTTCCTCCAATGAATTCCATTGTGGAAATAGAGATTCGAGCGCCAAGCTTGCCATATAAGTAGCGAAACCCTCGTTCAACCACAAATCTGTCCACCAATTCATTGTAACTAAATTTCCAAACCATTGATGTGCTAATTCGTGCGCTATTACGCTGGCAACGTGATTTTGACTTGTTTTGGACGATATCTACGAAAAAAAAACACATAAAATAGTTGGCGGTGCTCATTATATAAAAAACATTAAATTTGCCTATTTTTAATCCTGAAGGAACCTATTTTTACAACCCATACATCTGTCATATGTCAAATCTTTCTATTTCACATCTCCAGCACCTCCATATAATTCTAGTTTAGTTTAGCAAACTATACTAGAATATGTAAAAGGGATGCGGTCGATATTGCCACGTTAAACTATGAAAGATAAAATGGATGGATGGATGGAAAAGGATGTAGTGATAATAATTAGAAAATGGAGTTTTGAGGGTCAACAATATATCAATAATGATTAAACTTCAGTTCTTTAATGTGCTTGTTTCATTAGATTTTGTCTATTAACCTAATAATTTTTTCAATTTATGAATATTAAATGGTAAACACTTTTCCAATTATGTTATGGGTTTCTTCCAAGCCGGCAAGGTAGAGCGAAAACCATATTATTGCGTCCTCCTATATTTGTTTTTAACAAATACCGTGCTTTGAAGAATACCTTTTACCTTTAAAGCTAAACATAAATCAATTTCTATATAACTATAATATATGTTTATAATACTTTTATAAAATACCGTACGCCATTGATACATTTATGACACATATCGGCCATGTTTCCTTTACCGATGCCGCGTAGCTTCAGATTGGTCCGCCAAACTGTATTATATAGTTTGTACAATCTCAGTTGGACCACCAAAACAAATTTCAATAAGCCCTGTCCTTTTATTTGTGGATATCCAACAGATCATGCAAACTATACCACATTTGATAATATAAGTATTCCTTATTTTAAAATTATCGTATATCCCCTTTAAGTTATATTGCGGACTATGACGGTATCGTATCGAATTACAGTCGAACAAAGAGCCGACAACTTCAAGTTCGCACAATATCTATTACGGCAAGTATACTAGAGATGGCTTCTGCGGAGATGTATAGATCGAAAAAATTTCTCTCCAGATATCTAAAGAATACGATCAAATATTGTATATAGTTTTTTTACCTTAGGGTCGTAAAGCAAATAGGTCTCTCGGTAAGTGATCAAACCCCAATTTTCCATCGCTCCTGCGCTGAAATCTGGTATAGCGATCATGTCTTGTTTGGGTAGGGGATATTCAATGTCGAAGAAATTTTCGTAGTATTCCAAACATTTTGGTCCAGCTTCAGTAGCAAAATCGACCTACAAATAACAAAATCATATACATAGATTGTAAATCATGAATCCTAATTCGGGTAATTGTATACCATCGTTGAGTGAAAAAAATAATCATTCAACGATACCATATACAAATCACTGATTAATTAAATATGACATTTTCCGCCCGACGCACCGTTTTCTAGCTACACTACAAGCAACAACTAAAAAAGTGAGAAGCTGAATCCCTCGAAATTCTTTTTGCTTTTTTGAGTGTAGTTTCACTGGCCTGTGAGTGTTATTACTGCGTTTGAACATGAAGTAAAATAATAAGAAGCCCCGTGAAGTTTGCCAACTGTCTTGCGCAGAAACCAAAATCGGTCTTGTTTATCTATATCGCCTAGTTACGATCGTTTTATGCCATTGGCGTTGCAAACGATGTTTCATGCTGTCAGTCATATTATTATTGACATTTGCGATTGTGTTTGAATGTACTGTCCAATATTTTTGAATTTTTTAAGGCGTCTAGCTAGCTTATCTGTAAATGTTGAGTTTTATTTTGTCTAAATATCCAATATATTACTCCTGGCATTCAGATTGTTATAAAATATATGGAAAAGTATGCATTAATTCAAAAATAAATGAGTCATTTATATGGGTCTTCTGCACTTAGCGGTGATTTACCTATATGGTTCTAATACTAATACCTATTAATAATTATCTCATCCACAGAAAAACAATATACCTGATCTAATGCATCCTTTCTCGCCCAAATTCTAAAAGTGACGTTGTTGTGTTCCACAGGTTTGCCCATCTTATAATCAAAATCTGACACGACGTAAGCTACCAAATAAGTAGACATTGGGACTGATGTATCAAAATGATCCCAATACCATCCATCTTTTTCTTTCCTGAAATATATTTGTTTAATATGCGATGTTATGAAACTTCGTGTAGAAGCGGCTAAAGTAAAGGTGCTGCATAGCTACCAAAAAAATTATATTCTTGTGATTAATAACGTTCGTTTTGATCATGGAGATATATATCTTGCCTCCATGGTTTTGATTTTATTAGAAACAATGATCTTGAGGGGTGAAAATTACGATTAAGAAATTATTTTAAAAACATATTAATTACTCACAATGGCTCAGTGGAGAGCAGTGGCATGTTACTTATAGACTTAAGACCTTCTTTTCTCCCGATGCTGATATCAAAAGTTGCCTTCATTCCAGGCTCATCAAAACATGGGAAAGCCAATCTGGCGCTGATAGGTTCAAACTGCGTAACACCCAACCATTTCTTTTGTTTTTCTTTCTTGTCGTAATAGTTGCTTCTGTAGAAACCTACCAATAATTTTTTATATGATTAATTATAAATTTTACTAATTATTTATAAACAAAAACGTAAAGTAAAAGGTAGTCTTGAAGATTCCATTTCATCAACAAAGAAGCGAGACACAGATAAAACTATAGACTCGGCTTTGTGTACAAAAAAGAAAAGTCTTATAGGTTCGATTTTATCTACAGATTGCGAAAAGTCTATTCGAGCCATACGATTTACACAAGTGCGACTGCTTTCATATCAGATTGGTAGCTGGAACTGAAAACACGCCCAACGCTGACTGCGCACAATTATTCTTCTCTCTCTTTCAAGTAGTTTTGCTCATATTTTCCTTGTCGTACTGGTGTAAATCGTATGGCTCGAATATACTTTTCGCAATCTGGGGTGCGATTTTCGAGTTCACACGAATATTATGCGTGTACGGTTATTTCCACATGAATTTTTTCGTATACGGTGCTATATGTGTATTTTTCAACACCGTTCGAATAAACGTTCGTACACGAAAAATTTAGCAGTCGGCAACACCGCATATTCGTATGGTCTTGTCACTTGTGACATTTGAGAAGCAAAGAATATACCTCATCTATGCAGTTCTAATAGTTATATGCAAAGAATATACCAATTACTCCATCAAGTTATGGTAGGTATAATATATCAATGTTCCCGGGGTATCCAGTCTAAATAGACTTTATTGTAGTTATACTTACTTTTCTATCTATGCTCAAGGCTGAGATTCTTGTTTAAGCAGGGAGATGAGGCTCCAATATGTTTATTACTTTTAAAGCGACAGGTTTTGTAAGTCTATAAAGTTTCACAAATTGCCTTTCTGAATATTCCTCAAAAAGACAATAAATGGGTTAAAGATCCTGTGAGGTCTATCTGCTAACTCTTCCGCTTCTTGTATATCGTTTAAGAAGTTTAAATGAATTAAATCATCAAATCCTGCCATATTATAACTGATTATATCATTTATTATTCAAATTAATGACATACCAAACACAAATATTTTCAATCTAGTGAATTTACACTTTCCGTACACGAAAACATTTATTCGAATAAACCCTCTCGAAACGATTCATACGAAAGTGTTCGTATACGATTACCGTTTGAGTATGTCGAAAATTAGGTTATTTAAATTTCATACGAAAATGGCAATTTTTCGTATACGACTTACTACCGAATGGTTTCGAAAATCGCACCCCTGTATATGATCCAAATGAGAATGAGAGACACATTTATAGATTCAATACCATATCTATCAACCTAAAAAGAGAGCAAGATTCAACCTTAAGCAGCTACTCGTAAAGTCAACCTTGTTTTTATAAGTGGAAAAGATAAGGTCTTATAGACTCATTTTATCTTCATAATCAAATGAAACTGATAGTCAGTTTCATAGGTTAAATCTCATAGCTATCAACCCAAAAAGACAGGAAAATTCAACCTTAAGGTAAAAAACTTTATAGATCCAACCACCTTTTTATGAATAAAATGGCAAACTTATAGATTCAATTCAGCGCTCTGGATAGAGCAAATCAAGTTATTGAATGCTTCGACGAAAAGTAAATCTCGTTCAAACCTGATCAGGAGTTATACGTCCGCTATTTTGCTCAGCTTTATAATCATGGTGAAAACGAAAATAATTTTTTAGACCTAACCTTTAGAGCTTTATAGATTCAACTCAGTTTTATTAAGCCAAAAGCGAAAGTCTTATAAATTTTATATTTTTATAATCAACCTTAATGAATAAAAAAGAGAGCGAAAGACAAAATTTGATGAGCTATAGACAGTCGTACAGATTTAAGTTCATCTTTATGAAGCAAAAAGTGAAACAGAAAAACGACAAGTTCATTGATTCAATAACAGTCGTGAAGATTCGACTTTAAACCCATCGTCAAAATGGTGGAATAGACTCACAACCTCTTAGATTCGATCTCATCTTTCTGAACAGAGTGAAACTGAGAAATAGGTTAGGTTAGGTTAGGTTTGTGGTGAGTGGGTCTATAAGGCTCTCCACTGCGACTCGCAAGGGTCTATTGTGGCTCAGACCTATTCAGATTTCACCAAACAAATTCAGCTTCTTAACAAAACCGATTAGTTTATTTGGTGAATGATATTTCAGGTCTGAGGGCGAGAGAGAGACCCTGCTAAACATCAGATACCTGATTCGAGCCACGGCGGGGCAGGCACAAATTATATGCTCTGCTGTCTCATCATCTTCCAGACAAAGACGGCAAGTCGGATCTTCAGACAGTCCAAGTTTTAGCATATGATGATTCAGATGACAGTGGCCTGTTAAAAGGCCTGTTAGACAACGTAGGTCATGCCTGCTATGGTCTAACATTTGTTTGGAGACATACTTCGAAGGATGTATAAAAGCCTTCGAATGAACCAATCCTGGTAAATTATGCCAGAAGTCTAAAGCTTTTCTTGCTGTCCAGGAATTTAGTGTTTGTTTGGCAAAACTTATTGCGATGGCAATTGTAGGTTCTGGTCCGATAGAAACACGTGTGGCACCCTCCCTTGCAAGAGAGTCTGCCTTCTCGTTTCCTTCCATGCCAGAATGGCCAGGGATCCAGACCAGTAATACTTTATTGAGTTCTCCTATTGAGGAGAGTCTTTTTTGGCAGTCTAAAACCAATTTAGACGTTACACGGCGAGGGCTAAGTGCTTTTAAAGCCGCTTGGCTGTCCGAGAAAGTTTTTATTGTTCTATGTATGAGATTGGCTTGCTCCATTCTCTCCACACATGAAACAACGGCGTAAATTTCCGCCTGAAATACGGTTGGATAGGATCCTAAAGAGGTTGAAATTTCTGACCTAGGTCTGCGCCCGTATACACCTGCACCAGAGCCTGAGGGCGTTTTTGAGCCGTCTGTGTACCAACAGCTGTATGCTTCATCCTTAAGGAGGATCCATTCATCTCTATTTGGAATTAGGACGGTGTAAGGCAGGTCGTAGTTTACTATTGGAGGCATTATGTCAGAGGTCATTCCCAGAATACTGTGACTTTCACTGTCCGCTAGCATTCTGCTTCGTTCTGCTTAAGCCTGATTTGTGCATGTAGAAATATGTACAATACAGATAGGAATAAAAACTTATAGATTAGATCTCTACTTTACGAACAGGGATGAAGTGTCTAGTAAATTCAACCTTGGAATTGTATATATTACCGTGAAAGACCAAAAGTAGTGAATGTCAACATTCGCCGGTGGATGTCGACAAATGTCAAATGCCTTGGTGAAAGTCCGAACATTTCTTAATTCTATTATACATTCGGACTTTCACCGGTATATGTCCACAAACACAAATATGAGGTCCGGTGAACTCGGACACTGCAGGTCGCGACAAGTTTTTAGATGGTTCCAGCCCCTTGTTTCAGTTAGCTTTGTCTTCGTCAGTCTAACCTAACGCAACGTTTGACAGCGCTCCCTAACCTAATTTAATTTTTTTATTAGAAATTATAATTTTTATTCAATGGCTACTACAGTGAATCGTGATAAGTTTTTTGAAAAGTTACATGCCTTAATTGGAAGTAAACGAGAAGACAATTGTTTTTATTTTTCACACGAAAAGTACTCTAAAATCGTTTCTGAAGTAATTTCTGCTAAAAGTAAGTGTAGTACACCTTTGGACTACAGACGTTTAAAACGTTTTGACATTTTAAAAGTTAGTGATGAAGAAAAGTTAATTGTGCCATTAAAACCAGGAGAAACAAATATCCAGTATTATGTCACTAATGATGAGTTGTTTACAATACTTTCTGAAACTCACATAAGAACAGGCCATGGAGGAAGAGCACGAATGCTTAAAGAATTGCAAGTTAGATACAAAAATATTGTAATGTTGTATTTAAATTTGTGTAAACAATGTCAAATGAAACATAGTGCGCCTAAAAAAGGTATTTTTGTGAAACCAATGCTCAGTTCCGAATTGAACTCTAGATGTCAAGTCGACTTGATAGACTTGCAATCTCACAGGGATGGCAATTACAAGTTTATAATGGTATATCAAGATCATTTAACCAAATTTGTCCAGATACGATCGTTAAAAAGCAAGAGATCGGAAGAAGTAGCATATCACCTTCTCCAAAGTTTTTTAACATTTGGTGCTTCCGCTATATTGCATTCGGATAATGGCAGAGAGATCAGTAATCGAGTCATATCTGAACTATGCGCTATGTGGAAAGATGTTAAAATAGTGCACGGAAAGCCTCGTCACAGTCAAACACAAGGATCAGTTGAAAGAACCAATCAGGACATACAAAATATGTTAACTGCTTGAATGCAAGACAATGATTCAAACAAGTGGTCAGAAGGTTTGCTGTTTGTCCAATTCGCCAAAAACACAACTTATCACGAAGGAATACGTCAGAGTCCTTATGAAGCCCTGTTTGGCGTTAAACCAAAAAGGGGGGGTATAACATCGTCATCACTTCTTCGCGGGCAAATTTCAAACAGTGAGACCGAAGAACAGCTAAAAGCTTATGTTGAAACAGACATGGATAATGAAAATACCATTGGAGCTGATCCGCAACCTGGCACGTCTTCATCTCAAGCACTGAATGATCCGCAACCTAACACATCTTCATCTCAGGCACTGACTGAACAACACGAGCTAATTTCTTTAAAAAGAGTAGCTGCAAAAGAGAATCTTCCACTTCAAGCAACAAAAATGTTGCGAACCTCAAAAAAAAGTTTCCTCCTGCCCAAATTGGTGATACCGTAAGAATTCAAGTCCCTGATGTCGACCGTGGTCGTACAGACCCTCGAAATGTGTTAGCGGTTGTTGTTGGAATAGAGGATTCAGACTTTTATAGATTAGCTAACAAAAATGGTACCTTGAAGCAGCTCTTCACCCGTAATCAGTTCGTAATTTGTAAAAAAAAGTTACTTTCCATGGACGAAGTTTCAACAAAAGAAATGTTGCTAAGAGAAGCAGCTTCCGCTAATTCAAAAAGAGGAGGGCAAGGCTATACACGTTGTAACTGCAAAAGGAAGTGTTCCACGACTAAATGCAGCTGTAAAAGCAAGGAACTTTTGTGCAATTCGAAGTGCCACGGTTGTTTAAGTTGTTGCTATAAATAAGATATTGCTCATATTTTTTATATTTCATTTCATATTTTTTTGTTCTACTGTTTGTTTTGAGTTCAACAAAGTCCTTTTCCCATATTATTTTAATAAATAAAGACCTATGGATTTTTTTTTGTTTTTATTTCAAAACACAAAAATTCTTTTTAACATACACCATGCATGCATGCGTGCATCCTGAATGTCGACAATCGCCGGTGTAAGTTAGAAATAATGAAATTTCAACAATATTTCGGACATACGTCAAGCAACGTTGAGAATGTTGACATTCACCGGTGTATCTCGACATTCAGTAGTCAAATATAAAAAGACTATCCAAAACACCACGATAGCCGTATCTACTTTAAATATTTCAAGTAAACAACTAATTCACTGGACTGAATCATAGTGAAAATACCAAAAGTTATATTCTTCACTCACCTGCCAGGCCATCATCCAGTTTCCCAACGAAACTGATAAAAATCTCATATTTGGTATTGGGACTTAAATTTTTGTTGAGAATTAAAATCAGAAAGTCGTCTTGTTTGTCGAATTCGATATTTGATATTTTGATGGCTTTTGAATCATTATTCGATGTATCTTTTACAACGACTGTGTCTTTCTTGATATCTAAATTTTTAGAATGAAGAGTTATATTTTGCGTTGGATTGAAGCACGTTACCTAAAACAATAACAAAAAATTATCTGCTGTTAAGCTTACCACAATAAGTAATTCACTAATCTGTATCACTATTGTTAATTGTTGCGTAGTTTTTAAATTCGAATAATAATATGATTGAAGTGTATCATTATTATTAGCGAAAATTTACATCTAGCATAGGCGTACGATAAAATTTTTATAAGGGATCAATTTATTTGTAATAATATCGAGATTATGTGCGTACGATCTAATTTTTTGACGTATCAGTTTATTAACAAAAATTCCCATCTAGCATATGGGAGTAGGATAAAATTTTTATGAAGGATCAATTTATTAATAAAAATTTCCATCTAGCGTGGGCGTACGATAAAATTTTTATAAGGGATCAATTTATTTGTAAAAATTTCCTTCTCATAGGCTTACGATAATATTTTTTAAAGGAATAAATTTATTTGTAAAAATATCAGTATATGTGCGTACAATTAAATTTTATTTAGCGAAAATTTACATTTAGCATAGGCGTACGACGAAATTTTTTTAAGGGATCAATTTACTACCAAAAATGTCCGTCTAGTTATTTGTGTTTTCACTTTCCATCACCATATGTTGTGGTGTGGAGTGAATAATCACTTCCATGGCTGCCGTTAGGTATGTTTTCATTGGTCCTGTAATACATATACTGGCTAGTTTTTGAATTCTGGAGAGGTTGTCTAGGATATAGAGGAACGGCACTGTAGCAGAATAGCGTCAGTCAAAATAGCGCTAGATTATAAGGGCAGCGGACAAAATAGCGCTGAAAAAAACAGCGCAGCACAAAATAGCGCTGGACAAAGTAGCGCCGCACAAAAATAGCGCAGAACAAAAATAGCGTCGGACAAAATAGCGCTCGTCAAAATACTTGGAACATAAAACAGACAGGAAGGAGCATTTACCAAATAAGTTTGCGTCCAAATAGGAGGTTGCAAATGGCGAATAGTCGTTTCCGTTTTGACAGTGGCGTACTGTTTGTATAGGGTATGGGATATGTGAAATTTTAAAATTGTAGCTGTAGCTGTCCTATGTCCTATACAAACAATATTGTCTAGGAGCAATGAAAATACGAATATAGAATAATACTTCTTATAATACTTTCGTTTAAACTTATTTTCACCAAAAAAACTACATAAACAAGGCATGTTCTTTTATTCACCGGTATAGATCCACCAATTTTTATATTCATTGGTGGATTGTAGATTGAAGAAATGACGCGTTCATTTATTACTGTTGCATCAATCAAAATTGCAAACCACTCCACCGTTGTATCGAGGTGGTGGATAACTTTGGTGGTTCACAAAATGGCACCTTAACCTCAAAAAACTAACGATTTTCTTAAGCAGTCAAAGAAATGGACGAATTAATAGAAATAAATTTGAAATGTGGTAACAACTGCGTTTTTTTATGTGCCACTGATGACTCCAGTCGCATTTTCTTATACAGCTAATGAGTGACAAGACTCCTTCCTGTCTGTTTTATGTTCTAAGTCAAAATACCACTGCGATAACGCTGGCTGGAATATCCTACGAAAATTAACTATCAAAATATGGGAAACTATAGTAATTAACTTTTTCTAGTGTAAATGTAAATGATAATGTAATGATGATGAACATGAATCCGCTTTTAATGATATTCTAGTTTTCTACACTTTGATCTGTGTCAGTTGGTCGGGAAGCGATATATATTGAATTAAGATGAAAAATTTTTGATTGTCGTTCTTATTTCTTCTCCGTTTCTTATTTTCTGATATTGTTATTGACAGTTACACTTTGATCTCTGTCAGCTAGTCGGAAATTGACGTATGAAATAGTATATTAAAGTATAAGTGGATACTAGGGTCTTTAAAACACGAGCGATTTTTCGAGAACGACGGCGAAGCCGGAGTGCTCGAAATAGAGCAAGTGTCTTAGAGACCAGTTATCCACGAATACTTTACGTTATTTTTTTTATTGGTGCCCTTTGAAATTATAAATACTGGTATCTATTACTACTACAACAACAAGACATGGAAATAAGAACTAACCTTTTTTTACATACCGACCAACCTCATTCTAGTCGATAAAAAAGTCTACCTTTATATTTTCGAGGGTGCTGAACATGAATATGACATTTATTTTTCTTTAAAATTTGGAAACATGGTCAAAATTGATTTTTTTACCAAAAATGCAAAACAAACGATTTTCGACGATCAATTCCTCGGTTCCTCGGTGAATAATTCTAGAGACAATGAAATCCACAAAGCATTTTACTTTCGAGCAATAAATGGAAGACATTTTGTTTCGAATTTCTGGCTTTTTACGTAAGAAGAATTAGGTGAGGAAGTTTTTAACTGTTTTTCTGAATACGTAGTATTGAAATTTAGAAGCCGAAAAAGTTTTTGGAGAATTTTGAGATATTAATATGCAATAGAAAAAAAGACATAGCGATTGTTATTCACATTTTATAACTTAATTTTTTTATTATGCGGCTTTTATTCAAAATAAATAATATTTATGCTTTAATGAAATTTGTATAGTATATAATCAAATAAAATATTTAGGTTAATTGAATAAACTCAAAATACTTCGAAGCAACTCGTCATGGGCTACCGGTCTATAATAAAATGTCATGAAAAAAACAAAATTATCATTTGAAGAAATGAGCAAAAAACAACTTTTTATAATCACAACGATATTATTCGAATAATTTTAAAATCTCAATAAAGCCGTTGTCAAAAATGTATTTTCCGGTTTTGGTTTCATTGAACCTCTTGAGAAGTCAAGTTTACAAAATTTATGTATTCATATGTCTATAAAATGTATTGCATATCATGCATAATTAACTTCAATAAATTACTAACCTTGCACATTATAAAGATTATAAAAATTGACCATGGGTTCATATGTGTGTGTAATGAATTTAAACGCTACTTTAATACAGACAATCGTTACTACAATGCATATCCTTAACCCAATATTTAAATCGTTTTTCGGTGAAAATATAAATTGAAGAAATTAAAAAATCCTCCAACGCAGCACTAAGAGTATACAGATTGTCTCGGACCTAATGGGAAAAGAACTAGATAGCGTATAGTAGAATCCGAAATAATGGGGCAGGAGGACAAGACAAGACAAGCACGTCTTGGTATTACCGGGGTAATGAATAGCACGGGGACTGCATCATTGGAAGCCCTTATTGGACTTCCTCTTTTGGAACATTTTGTAAGAGAGGAGGCAATGATGGCGATTCTTAGGCTGAAATCGGGTAACTTATGGTCACCAAACGATGTTCGATAAGGACACACTGATACAACTGGGACAATACTAGATGAACCCATATTTCAAATAAGTTTTGATACCATGATACCGGACATGATATGCGGACGATCTGGTCATCATATCACAAGGCAGATTCAATACTACGGTCAGAGAGCGCATGCAACAGGCTCTGAACATAGTAACAAAATGGACGGAAGAGGTGGGTTTAACTATAAGTTCCACCAAATCAAAGATAGTACCCTATACCAAAAGAAGGGACCTGGTGGGATTGGGACCACTATTCCTTCAAGGTACGGAGATTCCAATGGTTGTGGATGTTAAATATCTCGGGGTGATTATTGACTCGAGATTAACATGGACCAAACAAATGGAAAAAGTAGCAACAAGATCGGAAACCACATTAATGATGGCAAGACGAACTTGTGGGAAAACATGGGGGTTGAGTCCGCGAATGATACATTGGATACACAGTGTAGTGGTTAAACCCATAATAACATATGCATCTTTGGTCTGGTGGACAAAAACGACACAAAAGAACGCAATGATGAGACTAGGCAAGGTGCAAAGACTTGCTTGTCTCAGCATTGCAGGGTGCTTGAGAAGCACGCCAACGGCAGCACTATAGAAGCCTTATTTGGCCTTCCTCCATAACACCTCGTGATAATGGGGGAAGCAAAGATGGGGCTATTTAGGCAGCAAAATAACCTGAGCAACAAAATAGTTAGATCAGGACACATATCCATTAAGGACATCATAAGTGGAGCCATTTTAGATATGAAAACAGACTATATGGCCACTAAACTTCTACCCAGTCCCAAATATGAGGTATAAATACCTCACAGAAAGGACTGGCAAGACCCAAGCAGACTGAAGCTTCCCCGAGGAGAGACCTGGTACACAGACGGGTCACAGACTGGGGAAGGGACAGGAGCAGGTGTGTATAGTGAAATGAGAAACACAAGATGCTCCTTTTCACTAGGAGAACATACCTCTGTATTTCAGGCAGAGATTCATGCTATCCTAGAATGTGTCAGAATTAACAAATATAGGACTGACACTCATAGGATAAACATACTAGCTGACAGCCAGGCAGCCCTTGCAGCTTTAAACAGCCGCAAGGTAACATCCAGACTGGTATAGAAGAATGCCAGAAAGAACTAAATGAACTAGCAGACCACATTAAAGTAAGATTAGTGTGGGTGCTAGGACATAACGGTATTTCTGGAAATGAACAAGCTGATGAACTCGCGAGGTGTTCAGCAACAGCATATGTTAGACCAGAACCAGATTTTGGGACCACAAAGAAGGTAGACCGAGGGCAAATACAAAAATGGGTACAAAGTCAACATAAACTTCAGTGGAGGAACACTCCAAAGCAGGTACACAGTAAAACCTTCATAAGTAACACATGTGTAAAACGGGCCGAAGAACTACTGAATATCAGTAGGAATAAGCTAAGAATTATTACAGGTTATTTAACG
>CAJUYH010003313.1:0-24957 GCA_910591685.1 Galerucella tenella | reverse complement strand
TGTCGAGGGTAATACCAAGGTATTTCACCTCTTCCGAAAGGTTTAGTTTGCTTTTGAAGATTTCGGAAGGTTTCAAACCCGATAAACTTCTTTTCCTGGTGAAAAGGACCATCTCAGTATTTCTGGGATTGATCGACAGTGAGTGTTCCTCACACCATTTTTCAATTAATTTAAGCCCATCCTGCGCTCTATCGCACAGTGTGTTCACAAATTTGCCAGTCTGCAAGATAACTATGTCATCTGCGTATGCAATTGTGTAGAATCCATTGTTGTTGAGGTGATTAATCAGGGTGTCTAGGACTATGTTCCACAGAAGGGGTGATAAGACTCCTCCTTGTGGACATCCCCTCATGACCAGTCCGTTAACTGGGTACTTATTAAGTTGATAGGATTGACATTAAAAGAAAACGCACAACATGTGCGAGTATGACAGATGTCATTAAGATATTCGGGATGAGGAAAGAAGCCTAGATAAAGAGAACCACAACAGTAGATCTAAAAAGGTCACAGTGGAATAGGCTAATCTAATGGCAATAAGTGGACGTGGATGTTTTTATGTACGTTTGCGTTGTAATTTTGTGAGACAGTACTTTGTAGTTTGCTACTACTGCATCATGTATCACTACATATTATAAAACAAAGTCTTCCGCCTCGTCTGTCTGTCTGTGGGCGATAAACTCGAAAACTACTGAACCGATTTTCATGTTGTTTTTTGTATATAATTATAATGCTTTAATGTAACAGCTATTTACACAAATATTATATTAATCCTTATCATTTTAAATAAGTTAGAGGATTCAAGTATTTTGTGCACATTATTTTACTATGTTAAACCATATAATTTAAATGAGGAGTAATCGCAAAAAAATTAGGAACGCGAAACAATTTTACCGAAAGTTACATCTCGTTTAAAATTTATATTACTCTATGATTGTATTCGGAACTCATGCATGATTTATAACATTTTCTCAACAATGTAATGAAAGTATGACTTTTCAGATAACTTCTCTAAAGGAATTGCGTGATCCCTCTTACAGATTTTTAAAGGAATTCATTGCTGATAATAATCAAATAGTGTCTCTAGAACCTTTGGAAGGAACGCCATTCAGACGTATTTTAGAAGTGATGAGTCTAAGAAATAACAAAATTAAATACGTAAGTTTATTGTATGTACCTTCTAAAAAACACAAGGAGTAAGTTTTTAAATAAAATAAGTTTTGACAGCTCTTATTTTTGTTGAAATTACAACAAACTAGGTATACTTTTTTCATCATCATGAAACCTTATTATGTATGCAAACTGCAACAGAGATAGCCTAAAAAAACTGTACCTATATTTTAGTTTTTACAATTACGCGGTAATGAATATCTGCACGATCGGCCTTTTTTTTCAATTTGTATGAAATGTTCTGGCTCCGTAATTTATCCATGTCTAACCAAGTTTTCGGTTACTCTTGAAGTACTACAGGAGACTTCTGCCCTCGTTATATTGCAAATTCCTTTTAAAAATTCAAATTTAAATAGCAAACGAAAATGTATCATAACTTTTTAGCACTGTCTGTACCTTAGTTCACATATTCAAATGCTGTATGACTTGTAAATGCAATTTTTTCTCCTGGCTATTTTCATGCATGATAATATTATTTATTTAATGCACTTATATAGATTATGATAATTATTGTTTGAAGAAGTTACTATTAACGATATTTTATTTGCTTTCCAATTTACACGTTTCTTTAAATATTAGATCAAGAATTATAATCAACAGATATAAGTATTACATTAAATTTTAACTATCTATCTAAATGATAATTTTCAAACATAATTATTCTATTGGCTTCTTTATCACATAAACCACAGCAATATCTAGTAACACCCACTAATATAAAACTTTTATATTTTGCATATAGAGCTAGAAAAAAATAATCGATAACTTTTAACACTATTTTTCTTTAAAGAATTCTCCACAAAGAGAAAGGCACTTTTGCTTCCTTTAGTATCAATTCTGGAAGTTTTTTAACACCAATTGACTCTTAGTGCTTTCTCTTCATCCGTCAACAGAAGCTGTACCCAACGAAAAATCAATTTTTTTACAGATTTTTTCAATTGTGGTCTTTGAAATGTCCAATTATGATCCATTTTATGCCGCATGCATGCTAGAGCTCATATAACCTTCTTGGTGTGCGTTATCGATTGTTAATGTCTTTCTAACACATTACGTTGCAAGGAATGAAAAAAGAAGGCAAGTCTGTTAATAATCCTATAGTCCAATAAATGAAGGCGAAAAATACCGTCAACATGGGCATCTGGTCCAGCAAGGAGATCCCGAAAATACGTTTTTCGCCGATATCTCCCGAACTACGATCCCTAGAGAATTTTTGTTCACACAAAAAATGAAGAGCAGTTCATTACCTACAAAAGTTGTTCCCACAATTTCTTTCGTTACACCAATATGTTTTGTAAAAATGGTGGTTGAAAAGTTCGCAGTTTTCTGAAACTTAAAAACTGACGCTTCTAGCCCAAAATCTGGGATGAGGGGCACTGAAAATACACCAATTTCTATGTTTGGGCCTCCAGGCATCTATGGTAGATGGCGCCACCTTGCATTTTCGCAACCGCGAAATAATTAAAGCCATGAAAAGAAACATGAAAATGATCGATCTCTTACCCACTCTCGGGGTCAAAAAGTTATCGCTTTCTTTAAAATTGAGACCCTGGCCTGCTTTTATTGGAATGATTGTGTGCGAAAAGGATTGAAAGTAGACGCTAAAATTGCGAAAATAACTTTCCTATTCTTCATTACCGAATACCTCTTCCTACACAAGTGATGAACTTCCACAGACTATACCTTCTCCAGGAACAAATGGTGGTTCATCCACGTGTGCACGCACTATAGCAGACGCCGTCGACCACACTATCGATGGGTGGCGTGGCGGCGTGCGAGAATAAAATGAGGCATCCATTACAACAATTTTAGAGACAAATTTCTTTTTAATGCATAAAATAAAATACTTGATACACATATCAAAGGAAAGTTCAGAATGTGACCTTTCATGGGTTATGCTTGACCGGGAAAAATTTTACTGTAATGAGAAAAAACTCAGAAGAATAGCTGTCTTCCCTCAGAAAACTGAGAATTTTCCCGATTTTCCTGAAAATCCAGGGGTCTGGGCCAAAAAAAATCATACCATCGGCAAGAGGATATTCTAACCTTTCGCCCAATATCAATTATAAGCGGGTTTGACAGTTAATCATCGAGAAATTCCCGATAAACCAGAGCGCTCGGGAAAACTCCAGAAATCCACAAAAATCGCCTCTTAGAAAACACATTATTCAAAAAAATACGGGCGAATTATTGGTAGCATTGTTTCGGAATAAATAAAGTACCCCCCAAAGAACCATTATCCAATAGGATTGGCTGAAATAACTATTAATAAAAATAATATGAATAAATCCATGGAAGCATTAAAACATCTAGCAAAGACGAATTTTGGCCTGGTTTTCCAATGACCCAGGAGCACGAATTGAGTGGATAAAAACACGCCTTAGTAACCACAGATCCCTTCTTTCACCCGCACTTTGATTCATTAAAAAATATTGATTTTAACGCGAGTTATTAAAAAATTAGTAATTTGCTTGGGGACGTCATGCCCTCAGAGCCTGCTCTCTATAAGCCAGCCTGGAGCTCAATTTTGGGTCGGCGTTCGGGACATTTATCTCGAAAACTATCTAATTTTTCGAAAAAATGCTAAGGATCATTTTTGTGGGTAAGGAACTGCTCTTTATTTTTCGTCTGAACAAAAATTCTCCAGTGGTCAAATCTAGGCAGATATCGTGGGAAAACGGATTTTCAGGAATTTCAGAGCCATTTTCCCACCCTTCCACAATGGTCAGGTACCTGATATTTTGGGAATTTAATGTGCCTACCATAACCTGCAAATTAAAAAAAATTGCTCTTGCTGGACCAGTTGCCCATGTTGACACCTTCGTTTACTGGACTACTAATCAAAATATCACAATAATGACCCGTTTAAAGGTATCACAAACGTTAACCCTAATCTTTAACTAGAAAAATTTGATTAGTTGATGTTTAGATTACGCGCAAGCGCGACTTATAAATCAGGAGATATAAAGCTTTCAAAATATAATGCAGACGTACCTTTCGTAGCGGCAATGTGTCTTACGTCTTTTTCTAATGTTCTCGTCAGGTCTGTATTTTGTTGTTTGCGGTCAATTATTATTTATGAAAAGTGAAAATTAGGTAATCTTATTATTATATTTGTTTAAATAATACAAAAATATGCCTAGATACACGGAAAAATATCAGCATTTTGCAAGTTTTCAGGTATTTTCAGTTAGAAAAAGAAGCTGGTAATTATTAATTTCATAGCCTTTTCGAATTTGGCTGAATACGATCCAGATAATGTTATTTATCAAATTTAAGGTTAGCTATATGTCAAAATAGCAAATAATATAAACGACATACCCAAAACCCGGATATACGTCACAAACGATGACGCACACCAAGAAGGCTATTTTATTTACATTATTTTATGTTTCTTTGTATTCATCAACTTATTTTATTTTAGATCGATCCATACCTGGTGGAAATCTATTATCGCTCCTCTAGAAACATGCGCGCATTTAACTTGGGATTGAACAAATTAACCTGTGATTGTGCAACAATAACAGATTTCAAAGTAAGATAAATTCACTTTTATGCTACATAGAAACTTTCATTTAGGTAAATTAATTTTAGATGTGGTTAGAGACACAGCTCAATTTAATAGTAGATTACAAAGAAATAAAATGCGAAGATACCGATATTAGCATCTTAGATCTAGATCCATCGAAATACTGCCATAGTCCCGAAGATTGGACCGTTTACATTTATTGGATAATTGCCGCCGAAGTGTTCTTATTAATTAGTCTTGTTGCTAAAGTGACCTATGATTACTGGGTTTTCAAAACGGCGGGTTATTTACCGTGGCCGGCTAGTAAAATGCCCAGATTGCCTTGCGATTGGCTGTGCGAATGAAATTTTATGTGAATATCTTTTAGATATGGTTGTGAGTTGTGATATTTATATTATAATAAGAAAAAAAACGGAGAAGTACAAAACTTGTATCAGATCAGGTATGGCAACTTTTTTTTTAAATTAACGATTCATCAATTCATTCACCTGTATGTCTTCTGATAACCCAGAGATTATTTGTTATAGTAGATCCAGATCCATTATAGGGCATGTCCACCAACTGACAGTTGACAATTATTTGGTATTTGCTTTGTAATTTGGTTGTTTTGTATTGGTTTAATGATTCTTTTTATCATAAACAGTCATATATAGCTTTTAAAATACCAAAGCAATTAAAACAACGTCAAAGAAAGCACTAAACCAAAATCAATAACTATTAAGAACCACGTGTTGTGCAACCTAGCCTCACGTGGACTTGTTCTATTATACCCACGACAATCAAACCAACATAACCTCACATCTGTTTCAAAAGAAGAGTAGGTGCTAGAACCACCCTTGGTTATAATTACCAAGGTCTCTAATTTGACATTTTAGTAGTTAATGTTCGTTTTTTTATTAAATGTTGCCAGTCCTAGGTGATTTGAGACATGAAAAAAATATTCATTCTTTTTTATATTTTCTTGGGAAATTAAACCACAATATTTTTGAATTCTTTATTTCAACGTTTCGGTAGCGTTCCAGCTACCGTTGTCAAGAAAGGAACATACAGAAGATATGAAAAAAATATTGTATCGACTTTTGTATAGAGATTCTTTGAAATAATCAGGTATTGTATAAATCAAAATTATCTATACTGATAATCAGAAAAAAAATATAATAGTGAAATTATTAGTAGGTATTACTTTTTTGAAACTGATCTTAAGAAATTCGTGCATAAACAATAAATGTGATAACGGTAACATTATGTAACAAGCAAACTAATAATCTTTTTTACTTTTCAAATAGTCTCTATTCAACAAAAGGGAAATGCTAAAGACAAGATAAAAGCGAAACTTTTATAGGCAACCTGATGTGGAGCTACTTATAGATTGTCCATTTACTGAGCTGGATTGACATGTTCGATCAGCGTTGTATTAAATTCCTTCGGCCTTTTTACAGACTTGTAACACTGACAAACATATATATTAGACATATTTACAGGATGTTAGGATTCCAATAATATAATGGAACTCTTTTTGGAGATTCAAATTAAGAAGCGCTGCGGTGAGAACAACCAAACTACTTTGCTATACATTGTTTTACAATCTCACTTTCTTTGACTTTAGAGTTCATTGTTTGATATCAGTTTGAACGTTGCCTTTTGCTTTTTTTTACTCATTTGTTTTTTATTATATTCGTTCTTCTATACGTATTCTTATTTGGACGTAGGATGAGCGACCCACATTATTTTCATTGACCCTAAGGATTGTTAGTGAGATTCATAATTGAAATTTGTTTTCAAGTTATTCGTTATTCTATGGAATACAATAGGTTTGTTCCAACTAGCATTTATTTATAGTGCGCATACTAGAATTTAGGATGGACACATCAACTTCATCACCCCTTCCAGAAGGTACAGTTTGTATACCGTCCCAAGAATGATACTATAAACAGTTAATTAGAGCATGAAATAAATACAGTCCCGGGGCACAAGGGTATTGTAGGCAATGAAAAGGCAAAGCTAGGGTATGAAACTGCATTCAGTAATCCTGTACCATTATTTGAGATATCAAAAACTGCTGCACGTGGTTGTACATCTCCGTGGATTCAAACTTAACATCAGTCGTACTGGAGACACGTGCCAAAACAACAGTCTCCTGGTCAAAAAACCCTCGGAGACGTTGACTAACAAAATATTAACCCCCATCGGGGGCCAGATAATGAAAGTCTCGGAGGTGCATGGAAGAACAGGAAGCAGCTTCACATATCATCTTCGAATTTGAAGCTTTGTCTTATTGGAGATATAGACTCCTAGGACTAGAGTATCCAATGGATGAGTTCTCCAAGAAGGACCTAGTGAAAAGACTGTTGAGCCTGATAAGGGCTACTGGTCTCTTCACATAATCTTAAAACTGTGCTTCCATTTATAGTTTCTCAAGTATGAAGTACCTGTAATTATAGGACCTTATATTGTTCTTTGGGTATAAACAACTTTTACAGACATTTAGTAGGAATTTGTAATGTGCCTGATGTGATCTTATGTATTGACCAGAACAATTAAACTTTTCTCTTGCCTCTATATTAGCACATTTATTCTACATTTTATTGTACGAGTATCATTTTTGAGCTTATAGTGTATTGCGTCAAATCCTTCACTATCATCTTTGTCAAATGTATTTAAAATATTTCTCCCCCTTGCAAAATTCCACTTAAACGGTTTTGTATACAACATACATCAAGTGTCCATAAAAACAATTCCAAGATTATTATATATCCTCAACATGATGTTTACCGTTATTGATAATCTCCTGGAAAGTAGTCTGATGAAAGTTCTGCTTTTATATTGTTGATAAAAAAGTAATTTATAACATGTAAAACAACGCTTCTTTTCATATTCAACGACAAAAATAGTTAGTTTTATACAAAGTATTTTATATTATGCTATTTGTATTCGATAAGGATTGCCATCAATAAAATTGTCATTCAAATTAGTTTTATGTATTGATAGGGACTGTTACTAAACTAATGAAAAAATAGTATTTCAAGTTTTAAACATGCAATACTTATACAGGACATACTTGGAGGTGTGAAAATGTATATATTCAAACATTTATAATTATTTTACAATTATTTTCAACATTTAAAGGAGTGTTTTTTTGCTGCTTTAGTCACTCAAAACCGTTGCTCGTAACTGTGGTATTATTTCTTTCTTTGAAACTATTAGTTTCCGTATATACGAAAAATATTTCAACATTTGACGATTTTATTGGTGAAAAATTAATACAGCATATTGTTGTTAGTTAGTTGGTGGTGAATGATTAAAATTTATTTATTCTGAAGCTGCTTAAAATTAAATTAAGTAAACTTGCTTGTATTGTTATTTTGCTCACTTGTTGATTTTAACAATTGCGTATATAACGCCACCTTGACTGAAAATATATCGTGTTAAGTTATTAAGTATTTCATTTTTTTACTTGTTATTTAAGGGTGTTTCGTTGGGTAAGTGTCGCAAGGTGCACTCTGAGACACGCTTTTGTATAATTTATCAAACAATTAACACGCACCACGGAGTAGAACACGCGCCAAACAAGACGTATAAAAATAGCTCAACAAAGATGTTACCATCTCTTGATATTTACTGATCAGCTGCTTCGGCATTTTATTAACTACACACTGCAGATTTGCCTAAATAATTAGTTATGAAAATAACTGTTTTTTAATATTGAAAAAACAATGAATTTAAAAGCACCAAAAAAACTTGTAAATATTAGACGATGATCGAATTTCAATAGACATCAAAACAAAATGGCATAGATAACCCTTCAAAATGGGGAATTTCACCAGTTGATTTGACAACGTCTTGAAGTTTTGCCAACCGCTGTAGATTGCCCTGGCTGTTGTGTACAACTTGTATTTACGGTTGGTAAATTAATATTTATTCTGATAAGCAGGAAAGTAACTAAAAATGACATCATCGTCTTTTTATCGTAAAAATCCTATTTCGCGCTGTATTCGATACAGATTTGAAATACGTGCTTGCTTTGCATAAATAATAATATTTCCTACGCAGGAAACAAACATACCAAGCTTTAGACTCCGTTTCATATAAGAAAAAGCCTCGTGAAGTTTGCCAACTGTCTTGCGCAGAAATCAAAATAGATCTTGTTTATCTTTCTCGCCTCTCAACGACCGTTTGAAGCCATTGGCGTTACAAACGATGTTTTATGTTGATAGCTATTTTATTATTGACATTTGAGATTGTGTTTGAAGCTGTCGAATTTTTTTTTTTTTGAATATTTTACGTTTAGCTAGTTTATCTGTGAGTGTTGTGTGTTTTATTTGATCTAAAACCATGCCTCATAAAAAAACTTGTTGAAGGAAAAATTATCCACAATTAAGACCGATAGATTCTAATTTTGTGTTAACCTACAAAATGTGAAAACGTTACGTTACTGATTTGTAGTTGAATGTGTCAATTTTACATCGAGCTGGTTTTGACAACAAGTTGGCACATACGACAGCAACTCAAATGGGTTCTACTTACGTGAAGCGGAGTCTACATTATGCGGATAGCCCATTAATTTCGTACAATGTGTCGTTTGTTCTGACCTGCGTAGGTTACGTCGCATGTGTATCAATGTGCACCTTGCCTTTATCAACGACTGAAGATAACCGAATAGATATTTTTTGTAAATATCCCATAGAGGTAATACAGATAGAGGCAACATGCCATAGGCCGCTGTGTAAGTGAGAATGTCTGTCTGAACTCCGGTGAGAGGAAAAGAGACAGACTGAATATATGTCATAGGCGCTATTAGAGAAAAACAGCCTAAGCCTCCGATTTTCTAACTTTCTCTTAGATACTAATTGGTTTCGAGCTGACTTGTTGCCTGTATCTGTAGTATCTCTATGAAATATCCCCCCCTGACCTGATCTCAATTTTGTCCAGCGATAACAATGAGCATTTATTTAATAATGTTGATAATCTGTATGAATTTGAGGGTTGAAAGTAAGTAACTGCTTTTGGTTGGTAAATATGGAATTTAAAAAAAAATTCCCTATCAATGTGCACATCAGAAGCTATGTTTAACTACACTTGTTAGATATTCGAAACTTCACCTACCCGGTGACTGAATACGTCAATGAAGGACAATATATGGCTGTGAAACAGCACAAATACTTGATAATCCAAAATAAAACGTTCAATATAATTTTAATTTTTACTAATTAATTATGACATACGAGTAAACATCAAAATCTTTTTTTTTTGACATAAAACATCAAAAAATCTCTAAAAACAATTTCTTTTCATAAACATAGATAAAAATAAATTCAACTATCTTCAACATCCTCCCACCTTGAATTTATTGAACTCAGTTCAAAAACTCAATGCACTACATTCCTAGTCTATGGATAGGTTTGACTGTTCTACCATAGCGTGTGGTATAGTCCATTTCTATTCTTAATGTAATGACCATGAAATAAAGCAATGTTGTCAGATATATTTTCTAAAATTGTTGGGCTCACTATACAAATGTTTCCCATTACTTCAGTAAACTGTTAGCTCGTAATGTTCTCAGAAAGCTAATTTGGAAATATTTAAAAACAATACATAATATAAATTTATTAGTAAGCATTAAAAAAAGTTGCTCGAAATTGCTGTAAAAATAGAAATTAATTAAAACAATTTTTTTATGCCTACTATATTTAAGAAAATTTTGTATATCTGGCAACGCAGCACATCACAGCACAGGTGTTCGAGATCATTCCAGCTAATACAATCATCAAGTTAAATTATTGTTTATAATATAACGGAGTAACGGGTTACTTACTAAGGCGGACCACTGTAATATAAAAAATTTAGCGCCGAGGGTGGCCTGCGAACCTGCGATATTAGAGAGATATTAGTATTCTGTCTCGATTCAGGGGGGGGTGAATTTTGTTTTAAAGAAATATTTAAAATAATAGTAGTATCTAATTTCTTGGTCGAGTGAGTTAAGTGAATTGATATCAATATAATATTTATTTGTTCGTGGACTTGAGTGAATTGATATCAATATAATATTTATTATTTGTTCGTGTAGTTGAGTGAATTGTTATCAATATAATATTTGTTCATAGACGTTGGGGTGAGTTTTATGAATATAATTTAATTGTAATTAATTAAAATGGCATTTTGGAGACCATTTGAAACGACAGTCCAAGGTAATGCGCGGGAATCTAATAATATGGCGCCACAAATAAATGCAAATGACTTAGCAATAAATGATGATGATAGGGCCGAATTTATACGGATTTACGGCCTATTGCGAACATACCACCAATAGTTATTCATCTTGAAAACGATTCAACTTCAGAAGATTCTGACAATTCCGGTTATTTATAATAGTAGTACTTATATATTTTCCAAATCCAATAAAAAAGCAAAAAAACTGAAAAAAAAAATGAAAAAAATAAAAATTGAAACAAAAAAAAACTAGCTCCATGTTCCTACTAACATACCCGACCCAATCCTTTTTTCCTGGTAAGAATAGCTCATACCTCCCCGTGGTTCTTGCTGGGCAGACAATCTTCTCAGATTGTCTGGCTAAATGAGCATTATTTACAAAAAATTGTATCACAAATTTGAAGCAAGGTTAATTTTAATCCACTATATTAATTTGAATTACATTTAAAAAACATTATTTCACAATATTCGAATTTATAAAAAAAAATTAGGCACGCCATTGGGCGGCTTTTTTCTTCAAAGGGATTGAAAATATTGGTCATCACATTAACATTAGAAAGACTATAATCGGCAGTAATTCAGAATTTTCTTCATTATGACCATCCTGATTATTTTCAGTTTTTTCATAATGAGAAGTTCCTTCGGGTATTTTGCTTGACAGTGAGGATAGATCCAAATCACGGCTGCAATTTAATTCCAAAGGATAGACCCTCTAGCTCTAGACCCTCTGAAGAGGTCTCAGAATGGTTCCTTTCGCAATTTTCAATTTACCAGTCTTATTTTATTATCACGACCAGGTATTAACTCTTCGATAAAAGCAAGTGACCAATCTAGTCGTTTCAAATTGTCTGATCGTATCAAAACAATGTCACCAACTTTAATTTCTTTTTGGAAACGATTCTTGGCTGATGATTTCAGTTGTCCCAAGGATTCACTCCTGAACCTTCTACGAAGATCTTCTTTCAATTTCATCCTATATCTCAAGTGTTTTCTCAAATCTGAACTCTCCACAGCATCCAAATCTGGAACTCCACATTCCGGAATTTCTCTGAGAAACATGGCAGGGGTCAGTGGAACTAGGTCCCTACTGTCTTCATGCGAATATGTTAATGGTATTGAATTCATTATCGATTCACAGTCGCAAAGAGTGGTGGATAATTCTTCGTAGGATAAACTGGCTTTACCTAAAACTTTTCAGAGTATGTCTTTGATAATTTTTTACTGAATATATATAGTAACCAATCAAATTACTTAATTTCAAGTCATGTCGCTTTATTACAGCGATTAATTATTTTTTTTCACTTGTCAAAATCTGACATTTTGGTGGTTTTAACCAATAGCAATACATTATTCTAGCCAATCATTCTGTATTATACTGATAATTCTGCTTCCTCATCGATAAAACCTTGTTTACATCAAAACGTCAAAATTTTACTTTGAATTTGTCATTATTGACAACTAAAAGTGCTTTGAAGTTTATTGAAAAATGAACACAAACCGATTGAGTGCCATCACTCAAGAGAATATTGAACATTCAGGTAATACAAAATTTTAAATTGTTGAAAAAAATAATCTTCCCAAATGCAACTCGCTCTTCAAATTTTATCACATAATTTTTTATTTTCTTCACTCAAACTTGTTCATTTGAGGCAAAAACATTCAAACAAACCGAATTTAGATAAAATCCCTCGTCCTAACGGACTCGTGATTTTATCAATCGGTCAAATAAGTTTTCGTGGAAAAGAAAAAATTATCGATAAAATTTGGAGCACTCGTGGTATTACCTTTGATAATACCCTACATGTGGTGTTTTCAGTTTGGTATTTATTTTTTATTAAAAATTAATTAAATGTCAAACTGACAACTGGATTAAAAATGTCACGAAGATTTGGTATTGCATCTAACGATTCAATTAATTTACCAATTGTACTTTTCACAACTGTAGTTTTAAATAAAAATGAATAATATGTGATTAAAACTAACAAAGATAATAGCCCTCGGCCTGCGGCTATTATCAAGCAACACGCTTTCAGCATTCTCTATGTCAAAATTATCTCGGTATTATCAAGACCCTAGGGGTATTACTACTGATAATTCCAATCAGCCTTTCCCACCAACCACCCCACCAGGAAGCTGTTGGAGGATTTAATTTCCAATTTATTCTTTCCGCAGTACTGTAAGTAGTTATCATTTTCCAATTCAAGGTGGGAGGATGTTGAAGATAGTCGAATTTATTTTTATCTATGTATATGAAAATATTGTTTTTAGAGATTTTTTGATGTTTTATGTCAAAAAAGATTTTGATGTTTACTCGTATGTCATAATTAATTAGTAAACATTAAAATTATAGTGAACGTTTTATTTTGGATTATCAAGTATTTGTGCTGTTTCACATCCATATATTGTCCTTCATTGACGTATTCAGTTACCGGGTAGGTGAATTTTCGAATATCTAACCACACTTATTCCTCCCATCTTTTTCTGAACCTGTTTTAATAATTTTAAAACAACCGTTAATACATTAGAATAGTTTTGTTATTCTTTTTGTAGTAAATGAAAATTTCAACTGCCAATATCAAAAATTACTATAATTCACAGAAAAAAGTATAGCGTATTCGACTATCTTACGCCCAGAGCAAACACGAAACTAAGATGCAAGTGCGATTTCAAGAAGAACTGGCGCCATGTCACTTCAGTTATGAACGGAGAAAATGCGAAACAAAAATTTGCAAAATAGCTTGGTGCCCGCTCTCCTTTTTTTGTTCGGATTGGGCAATGTGCTTGACGTTTCATGTATGTCTGGGTATGTTTATGTGCACTGTTAAAATTCCAGTTCCGAGCGGTGAGAACCGTCCAAACAAAAATACTTGCTCTGCTCTCTGCCGATCGTGGAAGGCTGCACTGCACTGTAAAGTCGAGCTGAGTGCGCACATAGTCGAATACGCTATTAGTTTCCATTTGAAGGTATTCTATCTTTGTTTTAATCCACTTCAGACTCATCTGCTCTTTATGTTATTGTTAAAGTAGTTTTTGGTTTAATAATAAGATGTCTCTGGTGCATCGCTTTATTAAAAGTAATTTGTTTGTCAGTGTTATGTTATCTATGTTGTTGTATTGATTGTTGGTTATTTATACATGCGTATTTGCTCAGTACTCAGTTATAATAGTCTGCAGATTGTGCTAAACGAAAATGTATCTATAATATATGTGTACAAATTTTTACAGGGTAAAAAAAAATTATTTATCACAAGTGTTTTATTTACATTTTAATCAGACCATTACAAATTAAAGAATTTTATTTATAATGACACACCAGTTGCCTTGATCATAATAACTTTTAAATACTTCTACATTTTTAATGTTCTTACACAAGTTTTCTAATTCAGTTTCAACAAAAACGTGATAAAATCGTAGGAAAGTTTGCACACTTTCTTTATTACTCTTTAGTTTCCACGGTACTAACAAATCATCATGTTTAAACTGAGTCCTGTTCACATGAATCGGCAACGAAACTTTATCAGATACTTGCAATTCTTCGTTATTATTTTCTGTCATAATTTTAGAGTTTTCTTTGCGATTTTTTCTGTCTTGCTTTATATATGTTGATTTTTCTTTGTCTTTGCATTGATCTTTTGCCCAAACATAAATTAAAGCTTTACCTCCGGGTTTTAAAATTCGTACTATTTCTTCTACAGCATGAATACGTCTTTCCTGAAAAAAATTAAACAATGCATCTACTACCACAATATATCTTTCTTTTACATTTAAAATGAAACAAAACAAAAGAACTGACTGCTAATTCCACCTAAATAAGAAATTAATCAAATAAGTAGAATGTTTATTTATATTTAAGGTAGCAAGTTGTCATGGTATAATATCATCGAGAAGTTTTGGTTCATTGATATCCATGGTAGAGGGACTTGAAACACAATACGGCATAATTTTCATTACAGACTGTACCCATAGACAATATACCCCAATCAAATTAATGGTTTCCGAAAGTTGCAATTGTGGTTTTGTATACAATTTAAACATATACAAAATTCATACCTTGTAAATAGTTATACCTACCTCATTTGCCAAATGATGAATAACTGCAATACTTATAACACCATCTACAGAATTATCTCTAAGAGGTAAATTTAAACAGCTGGTTATAAAAGATTCAAAACCTCTTTTTTTGCAGATATGAATTAAATTGAAACTGGTGTCACAACCTATCTGTAAGCAACAATAAATTGAAATAGTATATAATATACAAGAAAATAATTATATGGGGCTGAATGTGTGCTGTTTTGAATTGAATTATCAAAATAGGCATGATAACTGATTTTGAAATACTGCTCCACGATGTTAAGCTTTGTAGGCGCTCCCAGTGACTTAGGATTTTGACATAAGTCATCAGTGGCCTTCAAACAAGTAATATGCAAATTTTGATGCTATTTGAATCGCTTCATGCAGAGGTTTTGAGTAAAATCTTTGCACATGGTGCTTCCTAATGGTCCCACCAGCCACTTCACACCTGTCAGCTCTCCGTCTATCACCTTTAGGTGATTTAACCATCAAATTATGGAAGAGTTTTTGTTAAATAGATTTTAAGATACATTTTAGGAAATTGTAAAATGTTTGATAAAATAATGTGCAAAATACATAGTGGGATGAATTCTCGGATGAATCAAAATTTTGTGGTAAAAATGAAATTGGTATTCAGTTAGACTACAAACTAGAATGTTTTTTTTTGTTATCACTTACATCAAAAATTTTATTATTCTTTCCTAGATATTTACCATTTCCACAACCAACATCTATTAAAAGAGACCCATTGTCAAATGATTCTAAAAATTCTACCACATTGGGCCAAGGTTTGTGCCTAGTATCATCAAAATGTTCAGCTATATTTTCATAAACTCTATGCACATGTTCTTTTTCTAATTCAGATGCATCGCTGTTTTGTATGTTACTGGATTTTTCTACAAATGAATCACATTTTGATTTATATTTACATGTGCAAGAACTATGTAAGATTTTTCTAAAGGTAAAAGAAGTTCTTATGCCTCTTTCCAAAGTAGTAAAACCATTTTCAGTAGGAAGTATGTCAAATTTTCTTGGTGTTATACCATGTGTCCAATCGTACCTACATTCACCAGACATTATTGCTAAAGATCTACGTGGTAATAGGATACAAATATGTTGATGATCTTTCTTAAATTCCATTACAACAGATGATCCTAGGGAAAGAGACACAATAGGGTCTTCAAATGCACTATGTGTATCTACATGATGCGGAATACCTTGTCCTGGAAGATATTGGTTGATGGTTAGTTGATCAGGCATAAAATTTTTATATTCTGTATTTTTCAATCGTTCCCACAAATGACATTCTTCTGGAATATTATTTGGCAATGGTTTGTTTTTCTCAACATTGTTTATATCATATCGAAATTCATATCCAAAGTGTTTAACTTGTCTATGTCTCATTTGGCTACCAGTATTTGAATCAAAGTTACATAATTTTAATAAAACGTGTTCCTCTTCTGAAGTCACAAAATTATTTAAAACTATTAAACCTGGTACAGTTCCATGCCACAGATTTTTCAAGTGTAATTCTGGTAATTTCTCAGAATACAATAAGTAAATTGGTTTTGAATCTTGAGCAATATTAAGAGTGCCATTATAATTATTATAAGCTTTTACTGTAGACAATTCATCTTTGTACTGAACAAAACAGCAGGATTTTCCAGGAATCAGTAGAATATTTTCCAATTCTCCATATTTTGAGAAATATTCAAACACTGTTTCTTCTGTTAGTCCATTTATTAATCCTGCATTTGCAATAACTAATATCTGAAATTGAAAAGAATGAGTGAAGAAATTATCTATAGGTGTTTAAGGTTTTTAGGATAATCTTGAGGTTTGCAAGCCATATAAATATATGTTAGTATTCTACCTCTATATGGTATGTCCAGAAACTGACAAGTTCACACTAATGACAATCACTCTTAGTATAATCAATTATATGGATGGATTTAAGATTTGTAATTTGGTTCCTTTGGATCATTTTTATTATTAACAGTCTGATAATATAGCTTTTAAAATACCTGAGCAAATAAAATTATGTTGTGCAAATAATGCTTGTTTATCATCAGATTCATCAGGGTGATGTCATGTGAATTTGCCCTATGCTAATTTTCTACCTAAAGTAATGGCAATTAGGATTTTCTAATATTCACTACTGAACTACATTAACACTCATTTTTCATGATCTAACACATGTTTCGATAACCAATCTGCATACCTTCAGAGTTCAGATACTGAAGATAGCAGATTGCCTTCAGTTTCTAATGACAAAACATAGTTTTAAAATGAGAGGAGGAAAGTGTAAGTGCTACTACAGTAGTAGTGAATAAAGTAAAATAAGAAATCATATTCTTTTTGTTATTTTTTTAATAAATCAGCGTTCCAGAAACCAAAACGTGGAATTAGAATAATATAAAAAATTAACAAAAGGAATAACGAATACACCTCATGGAACATACGGAAAATAAAAATTAAACAGAATAAAAATATACTAACCTTACTAACTTGATTTATGGAGCACTGTACACCAACTTCCTGAAACACAACGCGTAAAAGTTTTCTCAACTTCTTTTCAATTTTCTTCAATTTCCCAGCACTTAAACTGTCGTTTTCCATTAGATTTTTTGCTAAATTTACAAGAGAACCTTCTTTTTTAACCTTAGACAAATCAAACTCTAACCTATATACTTCAAATGTTTATTCTTCTTTTTTATTTTTAGAAACCATAGGGAAGAATCTCGGAGTGGGCGACATCTACAATTAATCGTTCGAAATACTCGGAGGGTGAACAACAAATTAACCCAAATGTGTTTATATGGGTGAAGTGTGAGATTTTTATACAATTTTAAGTGATTTAGGTCGAAAGTGATATATTTTTACGTTATTTTATGAACAATAGTTGTTTCAAATAAATATCAAATCTTAAAATGCAGCGGATTGGAAGAGATAATGAGGTAAGATCACGCAAAATGTGCTCAGTTCCTCAATGTGCATCATACAGTACTTCGGATATTTCTCTACATAAATTCCCTTTGAATCCCAAGGCAGTAAAGAAATGGCAAAAAATCTTGAAGATAGGGAAGCCTATCTCAAAATACATGCTTGTTTGCAGCAAGCACTTTCTGAAAGAGGTTTTTTTTTGTGGTAAGTTCAATAATTTTACTATCAGATTCTCTTCACTTCAATTTATATTTTTTATTATTCAATATATAGTTACCTCCATAACACAGAGGGAGCATTTGAAAAATGGATCCTTTCCTAGCCAGAACCTTCCAGTGATTAAATATCAACATACAAAAAAATATATATATGTGGAAGCAAAATTTGTTTTTATTATTGCATAAAGTCTTCCACCTATTTATAATTATTGTGCAAAAACCATACATACCTTTGCTTATATAATGAAACAATAACTTTTTTATATTATTTATTTATTTTTTATTGTGATACAATACATCTTGCATAATATGATCTAGATGCCTGAAAATAAAAACAAACAACACAAAAGAGAACAGGTAAGTCAAACAGATGAAGCTTTTTTCTCTCCAATCGAAATGGCCGATATGCCATTTTAAAATTAAATTATACAACTTCTCCTTATTTCTTGAATCATACACTGGTGCACCCATTTGTTCTTTTACTTGACGATATCTTCCCAAAAATGTTGCCAAAGCAGAACCCCCTACACCTGCAGGTATTAAAAAAGTGCTGATGTTCAACATATTCAAATGACTTAATTATTGTTCGTTTTCATTGTCTAAAACTTACTGTAGGCAAGAAGATTAAAGTTTTTTTTGTTCAGTTCAGCTGTTGTATTGTATTTTCTTTTTTTTTTAATTCCTGGGTGACTAAATGACTAAAATGGTTCTGGCCTATTGATTCTCTCTATGTCTTTTTTCCTTTCCCTATTTTTGAGCCAGAGATCAGTATAGCTTACTGGTTTTAGCATCTCATATCTGAAACATGAAAAAGAGAGGAGGCAAACAGGGATGTGTGGTTTTGAAATCATCTACCTACTTGCTGTCTTAGGTAATTGAGAAAACTTATTTACCTGTTAATATAAATCAATGTAGCAATAATATCCTTGCAGTGTCCTCCTAATCCTTCTTTACAGGAACATTGACAAATCCAGGACTCACTGAGTTTTATAATGGGGGATTGTAATATTGTTGGAGATCTCATGCATAAGCTTTTAATAACTTTTTCATTGGAACCTCACCTTCATTAATTGGCCGAACACGTTCACCAACAATCCAGAATATCCGAAATTGATATCTCTACTTTCACAGGCATTATTAATAGATATCTTATTATACAAATCCAGCAATACAACACAAAAATTTCGAAAACGAAGCTAATATCAAATGACAGAATATTTGTTGTTCACCCTCCGATCCGACATTTTGAATTTCGCAGCGCCATCTCGCGGTTCGTGATTTTTCCCTATACCCCTGTAAGAGAAAAAAAAGAAACTGAAGAAAACCCCTAAGCTCTTCTTCATTTTGTAAATCAGAGAAACAAAAATGAATGTACAATAATTTTCGAGAAGGAAAATAATTGAGTTTATAGAAATGGTGTGAATATTCGCAGAAGGGAAAGGAAAATTAATTATTAGATATTTTTCCGAGAAAGGCTAGGAAAATGAATGAGATTTGTCGAGAAGGAAAAGGAAAATGATTGAAAAAGGTCGCTTCCAACTGACACAATTCAAAGTGTAGCTCGATTCCGCCGCCGTTTAGCATCTCGTTATTTTGTCGATATATACACCGCTCGCCAAAATTATATTGAAAATGCAATTTACAATCATTAATTTCTTGTAAATTCTTAAATTATTCAAAAAATTTATTCTTGAATTATTCTGGAACTTTTCTGCTTTCTCTGTATACTAAAAATATAAAAAAATAGAAAAACGTTCTTCTAAATAATGTCCCACGATGATTATAAGACAAGAAAAATATAAGAATTGGGCAGTAGTAGATAATTTATAATTTTGGGGGTGTAAATTAGAGCAAATGTTGCATCTTTTCTTGTTAATGTGTTACCCAATGAGTTATTTGTTTTTGGTCACGTGACGTCGCATTCAAAATTATTAATTGGGCAACCTGTATATTTGTGCCTTTCTGTGTTCCTCCCGATAAAACAATTCCAACTAACTGGCACACTTGTGCGGTTTTGTGAGGTTTTTCCTAAATATTTTTATCCCTTCCTTATGCCAGCTGGTTTTTTTCAAAAGACATAGGTAAGCTATGTCATTCTCCATTTTTCTGAATATTGTCCTCCATTTCTTTTACGAACGGTTTATTTTTCAAAAGACATAGGTAAGCTATATGTCGTTCCTCTTCAATTTTCTAAATATTTTTCTGAACTTTTTAAAAGACATAGGTAAACTTTCCTCATTTTTCTAAATATTGTTTCCCCTTTTTTTCACGAGTTGGTTATTCCCCTAAAAACATAGGTAAGGTATGTCGTTCCTCATTTTTCTAAATATTGTCTTCCCTTTCTTCTACAAGATGGTTTTTTTTCAAAAGACATAGGTTAGCTATGTCATTCCCCAACTTTCTGAATATTGTCCTCCATTTCTTTTGAGTTGTTTATTTTTTCAAAAGACATAGCTAAGCTATGTCGTTCCTCATTTTTCTAAAAGCTCGTCTTTTTTGAGAAGACATAGGTAAGCTATGTCGTTCCTTAATTTTCTAAATATTGTCTTTCCCCCTTTCTCCAAGCTGGGTTCTCTTTTCAACAGATATTGGTAAGCTTTTCATTTTACTGCTAAGTAAGCCACATGTATTCCAACTTGGTGGTTTACGATTGACTTTTTCCCGCACGGATGCACGTAGTATATCACACTGTGAGAAAGTGCTCGTTCCTAGGATGTCGGTAAGCCTCGCTTGCAAAACAAGCAGTCATCCCTCGATGGGCGAGTGTTTTCCGTTTGTCGAATGGGTATGGGCTGACAAGTAGGGGGAATAGTTGCCTTGTATGGGTTATCAAAATATCGTAGATGCCAAATTGGTTGCATGCAAAATGGCTATACTTGGCGGTTACGGACTAACAATTTTTTTCAGCGCTTCCTCTTCAGCATACTAACAATAGTTTCTTATAGGCTTTATAGAATCTTTAATGAAATTTTAAATTTTGTTTGATTTTCTGTTCCAGGAATTTTTTAGAGATAGATTTATTTGGAATATGTCGATATCCTTAAACTTATTGATTATATGCCTATCTCAGAAATAACAAATGTTTTTGGATCATTTATTCCATTAATTTTATTTTTTGTTTCATAATTTTTTTTAGTTTTGGTTACAAAAGTTGATAATTTTTCAGCTTGGAGCTACAGAGAAGTGTTGAATTTGAATTTATTTGTTCCTGTTTGTATATTTTCATTACTGCACTTCGCCAGTAAAGACAAATTTCTGGCAGGGTGCGACCGGTAGAAAACATCCGGTAAGCCGGTGGTGAATATTTTTTTTCGATTGGAGATTTTTTGACCGATTGATATTTACTACTGGCTGGGGTCATGTGAGTGGTTGTTTATAGATTTCACATTGTCAGGTTCCCATTTTTTACAGATGTCACGCAATTTCAGCCTAAGAATTGCCATGATTCGAGTATTATTTTTGACATCTATTAATAACAAGCTTTACCAAAATGACCAATTTTTACAGGAATCAGTAATTAATTAAGTAAAGAAAATTATTGGTCTTCCATATGGATATAAGCTTCGACGGAGGTCACCTCCCAGGCCTATGAACATGCACGGGGCGAGTGTACAGCGTCGAACCGATGGAATTGTTTTTACTTCTTACCCTTCGACACATTTATCCAATTATTCACGTTCAAGGCCAAACGAAGAAACTTATCTTAAAGCGTTGGGATATTTGCAGCTCTTAGGGAGGATTTGGCGGCAGTAACTCCAAAGGTGGTGAGCTACGGGAAGCCTCAATTGCCTCAAGCACAGAACCGGAATAACTGGAAACTTGACGTTCAGTTGCCTGTTACTGAGGGAACAGGGAGGTTGAAAAATATAATCACCTCGAGCAACTTAAAAATATTCAAAATGCTTGCTGAATAAGCACATAATTTTACTAAAGCATTTAAAATTGATTTATAATGTCCAAAGGCAAAAAGTATTATTTCGGAGTAGTTACGCGATATGTATATGGCATGTTAACATTGTATTTTTGAAAATTGGTATGTAGGCTCACAAATAATACACAAAACGAAAGTTTTAGTATTTATTGTCTTTTTATTTACAATATAATAATTAGTACACCATCAATATTTATATTATTTATTGATACATGTAATATGTTTACTACATGTGATGTGTTTTCACCTGTAAGTGGTTTGTAAAAACAGTAAAAGTCCTACTCTAATATATAATAGAAGTTTATCTAACAATTTGCTGCCTATCTACGATTCACATACCATTACAAAGTACTTTCCTTGAAATTTAAGTGCAAGATAAATGGAACAATCTGTAATACAAACCAAATATGACGTTTGATATAATTTTTATCCATTTGTCATACCAAAAAAGTCTACACTATTAGCCGGCTACAGACAGTGTGGTAAGTTTTGGCCAGTGTTTTCGAGGCAAGAAAGGTGAACTAATTTCTTTAATATGTTGAAATTACCGCTTCCGAGGCAAACACTGGAAAGTATAAACGTTAGTTTTGCTTTTTCATTATGTTTTGCATACAATACGAACCGCCAATGCTAAATATGGCGACATGCCATGCCAACTACAGCTGACTTTACAGTAATATATGGTTGGTTGACTACTAGGAATGAACAATTTGAGGTTCAAATATTATCTGAAATTTCTTCCTTATTAATATGAATAATGTTTCTCATTTTTAAAATTAACCGAAACGTCTTATATATAGTTTTTGTATACAGAATTTCATGTGTAAAATTTAAAGGCTAAGTAAGTTTTAACAACAACAGCCACTACATTTTTAGAATCCATCTCGCATTTCTATAATACCACGTTACAGGTCAGCTGGCCCCTGTTCTTTCAGTCTTATTATAACGTCACCTTGTAACAGATTGTTGCATATTTGAGCGGTGTTGAATTTTTCATGTCTTTATTATTGAATAACAAATATTATATCTCATTAGTTTAGAATTTAAATAGTATTTCATAAAAAACCGATTGTAAATTTGAAGATGTTAGAAAATTAACCTTATTGAACCCTAATAAATAAAGATACACGAATTTATTCCCACTGTGCAAAAATTTATTTCGTTATGATCTTATAACATTTGACAGCTTAGTGATTGCATGTCAATCTTTTTTTTTGGTTGATAATGATTCTTTGGAAGACACATCGAAGAAATTTGGCAAAAATCGTACCTAATAATCTTCTGTTCAGTATTTATGTGAAATTGTGATGACAATTAGATCATTTGGCACGTATTAAGGCTTTATAGGTGATTCTGGAAACACAGTCAATTGAAATTGTTTTTATTATAAAAAAAACAATGCACAGTGTATCCTTAACTCGATTGTATTGTTTTGATACAATGTTAAATACAATTCTTTTTTGGCACTTAGATAAATCACTTTTTTAAGTTTTGTTTAATACCTTGTAATCATGTTTCCAACATGTTAAAATCCAATTAATACCTTGTTATACATACAATGTATACGTTACTTATATAATCAATAGTTTGAGAGTGCTTTTGCTTTAAATACGATAACAAATTTTTTATTACGTACTTTTTTACAAAGCCCTTTATATACAATATTTCTCAAGGGCGTCGCTCACTATACCGGACCATAATCGCTCCAACACATGCAAAATATACAGTTGATGTAAAACAAGCTGTCAAACTCACTGCTGTTAGACAATAGTAAGTTTTCTGCAACATAATTATTATAATTATTTCGCAGCATTTTTTTAATCGGATCTCGAATTAACTGTGGTTAAAAACCCTAATTCTGGAAGGTTGTATAGATTGCTACCGATATGAAAATAAACATTGGGCGAAAATTCAAATTCCGAAAGATCGAATGAAAAGGATATTTATTTTGAAGAAGATCACTTGAAAAATGAGCTCCTGACAACTGACCAATACAAAATTGCTGAAAAATACAGGGATCACAGTGACGAACAATACAGCGTCGATGTCCTTCTGCTTTATTACTTTGAACTGAAACCAATTGTGTAGTGAATTGAAATGGTACGTGTATCCAAGTTTCAAGCAAAACGACGTCAAAGCACCGAAGGTTCGAAAAAAGGAAAAAATATTAGGAACAATTTTTTGGAAAGTCGACAGCATGTAGGATGACATTAAAACTATATTAATATCTTTTAGCGATGACTCGGCATATGAAAGAGATTATGAAAATGAAAAGTTTAAATTATTTCTGTCACGAATGTTCTCAAACATACCATAATCTAACCAGATATTTTGGGTGATTTTCCTGAAAACGGTCCTGCTTTTACAAAGGAGGAGTAGGATTGGCAACGCTTTTATCCTATGCCCGTGTACTAGTTAATTTGGAGATAATAACCATGGTGGTTTAAATAGCAAGAAAACAAATCATAAATTGATCCTGAGGTCCAAAATAGGTTGAGGAAAAAAACTTTTTGACTTCAAGTAAAGAAAGAGCTGTTTGTAAAAGTAGCTTGTCCAAAAATGAATCTGAATTCCATAACACTTTATAGCAGTTTACCATTAAAAGTTAAATATTATGGAATGATCTACATTGTTAGAATATTGGTACATACACAAAGGTTAATGTGCTAGATGACAATTCTGAATCAGTCCGTTGTAGTCAGCCTCAAGTTAACAATAATATTTTTAAGTGTTTATCTGAAAATGAATGAATGCATTAGTTTACAGGTGAACTACTTAAGCTGCTACTTAAAAACAAGTGACAAATATATTAGCAAATTTTGTTATGAAAAAATGCATATTTTTAAAAGACACAAATTTCTGTAATATCGATCTTGTCAATCACAAAAAAA